>CM033476.1:312226407-312246407 GCA_019447015.1 Hymenochirus boettgeri
GGGGGGAATGTGGTAATAGGAAATATCCCTGGATCAACCCAAACTCTATGTATCAATTCCAGTAACATGCAACATTCTACTTTATTACATTTTTGTTTTTAAATCAAATGAATAAATGTAACATTGGATTTTGACTGGCTTGAAGGTGCTGCTTATGGCTCCATTAATTACGAGTAACTACTAAGTTATTGATATATTTAAAGTTGGTTCAGTCTAAAATAATTTTCCCATTTACACAACAGTGCAAGTTTCTGAGTTTACCTTTATATATAAAATAAAATTTCGCATTTCTGCTTTGCATGTTGTGAGGTGTTAAGATTAACCCATCGTCCAAAACTTTGTTACTTGTAACAAATAAAATAATTTAAACATTTTTTTTAAGCTCAAATATATTTTTCAAAAAAACCCAATGAATTTTGAGGAATCAGTAAAAGTAAAATTTTTATTTAGTTCATTTTTTTTTAAATGTCTAGACCTTAGACATCAATCCTCTAACTTCTGCAGAAAAATATTTCTATTTGTTTTTTTTTTTAAGTAAATAATAAAGCCACTGGGCCTTCCTCTTTCTCTGTACACAGTTTCCTGCCTCTCTCCCTACACAATATAGAATGCAGCTATTGGTTTCAATCTCTTGTGTGTCGACCCACCATGTGTTTTGTTGAATGTTTGCTATATGAGAATTCTAGAGGCGGGAGGAACGGTCCCAGGCACTGGGATGCTAGAACAATAGCTGAACATGATGCAATTTTCCTCTGTTCTATCCCCTCCCAAACTTTTCTAGCTCCTCCCATATTGCACCTTAAGCCAAGAGATCCGTATGTACCGCCATGCACACCTTCCAACTCTTTGCAAGAACACTTTTTTTAAACTTTTTTTTTTTTAGAATTTCTCACACTTGGAAACTTGAATAAAAAGTTGAAAATGATTAAATCATTTTTGCCATATGTATATATAATTTTTATAATAGTCTAATATTACATTCATTATTACTCGGATTAGAGGTGCTAACCTTGTATAGTTACTGTTACATTAATGAAAAAAATAAATAAATCCATCTCTGGATTTCTGACCTTTATTTACTACCATAACCATACATACAATGCTATTAATAGTCTAATCTAAAACATATCACAACATCTATCTGTACTAAGTCACCATCAAAATGCATTTGTCTTATTCTTAATGCTACGTCTTTACATTATCTTGCCAATTCAATACAGAAATTAGAGTTATAATAAAGACTGACTGGGCCCTAGTAATGTTGCTGATTGGGGCCCTCTGTAAAATGATTAGGGTCCCTAAGTAAAATGTGTGAACTATATTAAGACTTCTGTAGCAGTAAATGTGTCCCTGACATGTCCTGGGCCGTTAATAGATCCTTGTGGATTATCCAACACTGTGTAAGAGGAGATTATATATAAACAACTCAATTGTTCTTAATTTATTATATAAATGTCAACCAGTAATATTCTGTATAACTATTAAAATGGAGCAATTACTTCTCAACAGGTGATCTGTGCAGCCTTCTTTCTTTGTGGATGTACTAGTGATCCACCGGTAAATAAAATTCAGATTCTCCTATTATTGTCCCTCTAACGTCCCTCATAAATCTCCAACAGTATTAATCTGTCTGTCCGTCTATCTAACAGTCATTTCAATGGTTTTTTTTTTAAAGAGGATTCATATAATAAAACAACCATACCTTTTTTCTCTGAGACTCCATATTCAAGATCAAGACCCTACAAAAAGAAGAGATTCAAAAAATAAGATTACTTATTTTGCATTTTCTTTTATTCAGTTGAAAGCAGCAGTACATTCCTTTTGGATAGCCAATGATACAGACATCTCCATCTTTACCAAATTTGCCTCTTAGAGCAGAAAAATGATGAACATCAATCTTTACTTAAAGAAGGGGATTTGTGATACTTGTGAGGGTCTCAGCCTATTATCATCTTCCTACTATTACCAGATCAGATGAGCACGGCTTTAACAAGGCCTCATTGTACTTTTATGGCCACTGTAGAGCCAGTCGAAATGAAAAATGTTCAGTGTTATTGAAAAGAAACAATACAATACTTTCTTGGGTTTTTTTTGGACCATGGCTATTTTAATGGCCTTTGGACATTTTTACACAATGGTTTAATTCAAATGCTACCTTGGTCCAATGTCTACAAAAAATATACCAACATATTTTTTTTTTAATTTTTTGCTCACTTACATAAATGGGTGTATATATATATATATATATATATATATATATATATATATATATATATTGCTTAAATATTAATACATCTTATTACTAATAGAGCAGATGATTAAATTGGAATGGATTCAAATATTTTTCAAATCCCAGAATGTTTCAATGCAGCTAGATTAACGTGCAAAGTGTGTACGTCGGCAGATACAAATACGATGCCTTTGTAGGCCTTTTCTTGAAAGCACAAAGCCTATTTTGATTCACACAGTTTTGCTTTCTCTTCATCCACCCTCAAGCCTTTTAAATTTAGATGCTCAGTATGAGCTTGTTAGAACGTCGAGAGGTCCTGTGACTGATTACACACAAATGTCATACTTGTCTATTATTTGTGCTTCAATAAGATTCGGGCGCACAGTCAATTTTTCTTTTCATTAAGGCAAAAATCCTCCCAGGACCTACCTAATGATTTTATAAATATTTTAGGATTAAATAAAAATATTTTGCAATTTCAGTTATAATTATTTTACTGTCCAAAAATATTAAGCTTAAGAATCTCAAATCATTGAAATAAAATATTTTTAGTACCAAAACGCTCCACACTGCTACATTAGGTTTTAATGAAGAAATGTACAAAAAAGAATGTATCCAACTCACCCGAAGTGTTGGGATTTTATCCGATGGATGCAGCATTCTTAAAGATGCCAAAGAAATGAGCTGCTTCCCCTGCATCCTACCCTCTTGTGGCTGTTGGCTGCAAGTCTTAGTGACGTAACAAAATACTGTCCATTCAGGATTATTCTTCACGCTCTTCCTTGTAATTCTTGTTTTTTCCCCCCCTCCTTTGATAATTCGCAGATGTATTCAGCCTCCCTTTTCAGCCTGATGATTGAAAAAGTCAAGTTTTGCAAGGTAACCAGTGTCCCTTTAGCCGTGATTCCAACACAGTCTCCACACATCAATGCTCGCTTTCTCAAGAGCTTCTCCACTCAAATCTGGTGACCAAAAAAAAAAAATGAGCGAAAGAAGAATCATCAAGGGTCCTTTTCAGATAAATACTGCTCTACCTCCTGGCTCCTCCTTAAATTCCTTTGAGTGGGCACCAAAGGAAATATTGATTGGGGGTTTGGATTAAAGGTAGAGGAGTGGCTGGAAAATGAGGTGTGGATAGGACTTCTTACCTAAACTCCTCCTCCTTAGTCACCACCTATCACTTTAACACAAGCCTCAAACGCACAATATGGAAATTTGAAATGGAATTATGAATCAGAGGCTTGAAAAAAATTATGGGAAAAAAAAAATGCACACAGGCATATTTTACATTGCACTTCACGTTGCGCCCTATTAAGACCAAAACATGGACACCAAATCCACAAGGGAAAATATGAAACTAGCAAATAGTAATGCTAGAAAATGATTTTCCAATATCGTAGTATCTTATAAAACATTTTCCCTCCCCCACTATACCCTTGCCATAACCTATACACCCTGATTAATCAGCAGACATTCCCCGTCCCTCCAAATTAGCCTCTACATTAGTCTAAATCTGCATTTTAAGTCTGGTTTCCAGGGTTGATTTGGAGGCTTCTCTTTGGAACCCAGTCTAATGATCTGTAGAAAATGCACAATGTATTCACTTTTCTCTCGTCTAAGCATGAGAACTCAGTATGTCCCGAACTTGACAGACAGTCTCCTGCATGTTAATGAGATGTTTCAAGTTCATTGTCAAAAGGCCATTGCAGACAGACTGTTCTCTATCCCAGAGACCAGCCTTCCATTCCAACTTTTTTTTGTTCCAATAACTAAACCCCTATGTGCATGTGTGTGTGTGTGAGTGTGTGTGTTTTAATGCATTTCAAGTACCCAGACTACCACACTAGCATAATTAGCCTGGGCCAATTTGCATGGTCCCTCCTAAAGAAACAATTCTCATACTGAGTCTAAAACAACAGCTTCTGCAAAATGAAGGAACGTACCCTCTCAGCTCTGGATGAAGATTGCCAGACACCCCCCCAAAAAAGGTGGGAACGAATCCATAAAATAACATAATATAAATCTATATCTATATAAACAGATAAGAGACATAGATTAGGCTGCAAAGCTTTGATCTTTTGTTTTTCAAATATCAAACTATTTAGCTCTGCAGAATGTTCGTTTGGAAATTCCAACCTGGGAGATAACATGTGGGTGAGTCCAAAGTTGTATTTCTTCCCATAAACCATTGCAATCTTAATAGAACCTTTCCTAGGGCATTTCCGTCATCGTTGAGCCTCAAATAACTTAAATAAAAAATTGCATTTCCCATAAACAATGCAGTCGATATAATTTCATGCTT
This sequence comes from Hymenochirus boettgeri, assembly GCA_019447015.1. Taxonomy (NCBI): domain Eukaryota; kingdom Metazoa; phylum Chordata; class Amphibia; order Anura; family Pipidae; genus Hymenochirus; species Hymenochirus boettgeri. Next base: position 312,230,940 of record CM033476.1, read on the forward strand.
TTAATTTATCTGTATCTATAGACGTTTGTTTTCTACATTATATCCCTTTAAATATATATCTGTGCAAACAGACACACACATATGAATATCGGTATGATTTTCTCACCAAATTGAGCCTCTGGTCTCCATGGCTTTTGTTCAGACAAATCTTTTCATATTGTTAGCGCACCCTGGGAGCTGAATTAAGCACGTCCCTCTCTAATACCATGTGACACTTCCATGTCCCCCCCCCCCCTTTAAAAATGCTCATTAGTAAAAAAGGAAGGTAAGAAGGGGGATAATTATAATTAAAAACAGACACCTCTTGATTGCTTCCAACATCCCCCTCCCCCCTTAAAAACTCACAATGTTTAGCTAGATTTGATGGAATTTACATTTTTTCCCACCAATGAGTTTAAATCTTAAAAGCTTTAATGTAAACAAATATGTATATATATATTTATATTTACTTGATTTAGTAACAAAGATACATACATCTATGGTTCTAGCGATACAGAGACATTAGAAAACCCAGGAACCAGCCTCAGATTTGCTTTTCCTCCCCCCCACGTTTAATGTAGCTGAATGATGCAGATAAACTGGCTTTTTACAACCTTACCTTTAAACCAGGATGCACCTTGCAAAAAAAAATGAAAAAATTCTGTTCCTTTTCCCCATTTGGTTATTTGTCTTCTGCTCTTTTTTCTCACATCCAAGGACTTAAGATTTTCAAGAAAATAGACTTGCTGTAAAGAGGGTATTGAAGCTCTATGCACAAGGAAAGGATATTGGCGAGGTGTCAGGAGGCACAGTACAAAGGGACACGTAACCCATACGTAAAGTATACGTATTATATTTAAAAAAAAAAATTATATGCAAATGCTTCGAAAGGGCAACTTGACCAGCTGTATGAAGGATTTAGCATGGGGGGATGTATGCTTTTTTTTTTGTACATATTACATTTTCTCAGCTCCCACGGTCATGTACAACACAAAATGTTAATTATGACCTCATTAGCATATATGCAAATGGTGCCCCTTATAGAAAATGTCTATAATTTCTGCACTATTTTTTTTCTTAAGAAGAACAGCTGGGATTTTTTCCCAATGTATTTAACTGCTCTGCAATATTTCAGGGTTTTACTTTTTACTTTTACGTTTTTATTGTAGATCTTTCATGTTGTATTTCATGCAATTATATTGTATTGATAGAAAGAACATTTTGTTGGACGAATTTTAGGTTTCATGAGAAAAAGAAATATAACCAAAACTTAGACTAACACCAGATATTTTTTGTTCATGCACCCAGTTGTAGTTCTACATCACCATACAACAATGGATATTTTGAAAACTGAGTGCTGCTCTTTTGCACACAAACACACACATTTCATTTTGGTGCAAATAAGACATGTCTTTGTTTTGCTTTTTTCTGGATAAACTGTAAGCATCAAAGGTAGGATTGAGCTAGATAGACGCCTTTATTCAACCTTAACTACTATGTTATTATGTTACAACATTGGGGGTGTCAGAATTATTACTGAAATGTAGAATACTAGGTATGAATCTGATGACAATGTAGCATACAGTAATATTTTAAATTCACATAAACCCTTGATCACACATTGAGGTTGCAATAGTGCTATTAACCAAAGTTAGCCAAATATTTACAAAATTTTAAAAAAAAATTCATGTTTTATAAAAATTTTGGTAAAAAAAACCAAAACAATAAGGTTTATTTTATTGAGGTAAAAGAAGTTCTCGGAAAACCTAGCTATGTTGTGACGGACATTTTTATGTTTTTTGTGGGTAATTTAAACGTATATCCTTTACAGGACACATTGTATCATAGATTAGAATTTTATTATTTATGTAGATTTTTAATTCTGTAAAATTTTCTAATTGCAGATCTTAAATGACGCTCACTGGTATAACATGGGGGGAGGGGATATTCTTTCATGCCATTATAATGTAAATACCAGGATATGTCAACAGTTCAAATTAATAAAATAGGGATTTAACTAGAGATTAAAATCTGGAAAGGGCACTTTTTCAATTGTCTGTCAGGACAATTTGGACCTCAATGGTATGAAGGGCGATTGAAATGTAGTAAGAATATCTTATAGAAATGAGAGAAAAAAATATTCAGCTGTACATTGTTTATGGCTATCAAGGCACATTTTGTCATAGGACAAACTGACTAATTGTGACAATGACAATTAACCCATTGTAGACAGATTTAGCTAAATTGCCTCTTTCTGGAATGGACATTAATTGTGGTTCAAACTGGACTATTTTAATGCGATTTGGCACAATTGATTGATACATTTTTTCTCTAGTAAATATGAACTAGAATTTAATTATTGCTTAATAATGGAGAAATAGAAAATAGCTGGTTTGTATTTAATTGCCTGAAATTATTTAAGATTTTTTGCATCTATACAGCTATAGCAGAGTCGGTATGAATTGGAAAATAAACAATTACTAGTTAACTCGATACATTCTCATTAACAGATCCCGTTAATATATTTGCTGTATTTTAATAGTTATAGGTCCATTCTTTCCTATTCTTTCATATTATCCACATGCAATTATTCATCTAAAACAATGCAGCATTTGGACTTTGCACTAAAAACCTAAACTAGCTCAAATTCTTTTCTTATATAGTGTTATAGTATGACACTATTATTTGCTGGAAATTTTTTTAAGACGTCCGAACATTTAACGAAAAGTAATGCTTATTCTTTAAAATCCTTAACATACCTGCCTGTGTGTCGACACTAAATTTGCCTTGTTAAAAAAAATAAGGTCAAACAAGACCAGTTTTATAAGTTCCCCCGTGACTTTAGTTTTAATTAGAATTTACCCTTCTTATTTGTCACACTCGTATGCTATAAACACAAGGAGGTTTTGTTTTGTAACATGTAGTTTATAGGTATATAAAACCAATTTTAACACAATTTCTCCACTAGGAAGCTAGCAGGGAAGTCTTTATAGTATGACCTTGTTATAAAATGGCAACATTTACCATTGTCTGAAAGCAAAACTATCTAGGATTTTATTGGTGTTACATTGGGCATAAACTTGAAAAAGTCCCTCTCTGCCTTTTGTCCATTTTGAACACGTGACTTTGAATGTGTCCTTTAATTTGTTAAAGAAAGGGGTGTATTAAACACACATTAAAGGGGTGTTAAACACAAAGGGGTGTATTCTTCTATAACCTTATATTCTGCAATATAAAATCATCATTTTTAACCAGAGTTTCCATGTTTATTTAATCTCCCATTCTATGTAACTATGTATATGATTCAGTAGCTGGTATTAGCTGGAATCTTCTTCCAAACTTGTCAGGTTTATATATATATATATATGTATGTATTTAATTCCTTGCACTTTACCCCTTTCATCATTTTTTCCCTGCATTCACTTCCCAGCTCAATGGCATTTTCAAAATGACAACAGCAATGGCAGAATTACCTTGAGAAAATCAGCAACGTGTGGTTGCTCCATGGCACTAAATGTTTCGCATCCCACAGGGACAAATGTTGGCACTTGATTCTAAATTTAGAAATAATAATCAGAGGTTCCGAGGCAGTAACTAAACTGAAAAACTCAACTGTTCAGTTACAACCATCTTACATTATCTTCATCTTGTCTTCTATTTCGGTTCCTTTAAATATATAAATATCCATTTTTACACCCTCTAATTATTAAAATGTCCAATACTATGGCCTGTAATTTCCAAATGTCTTTCCCCCATTACATGATTGAGTTCTAAAGACAATGCATATGGAGGTAATACGTGATCAGAAATTACGTGCCAGAAATTTAACCCCTAAAGAACCAAAGCAGGTTGCAACGTAATATGGCAGGACTATATTTATTTTCTATACTATATTTAGTACTCAGTAAGTATATTCATATCCTTTCTTCGTGGATATGTACTTTGTATTTTCACACAAATTTGTACATTTATTAAAACACAGTAATGTTAGTGAGTTTATACAAATATTAAATGTATATTATAAAAGGTGTGCATCATGGTGTAAGAAAAGGGAACATTTTTACAGAACATTTTAATCTATTCCAGATAGGATTGTGTTTTACATCTGAAAGAGAATGCTGTTAGATGTGAATTTTCAGTCAATCATTTATTTGTACAAAAGATTTTCTGTGTATTGTGTTGTGTAAAGGATTTACATTATGTGTTTAATTGTGCCCTTACTGTGAAAACTCTTTAAACCTGCCTTAAAGAAGTGAAGATATTTTTTAAAAATGGTAAGTAGCAATTTTATTATAGGGAAGACCTGAATTGTTAAGATTTTTAGGGGGAAACTTTTAATGGTAGTTTACCGGTTATAAAAAAAAAAATGCTCGGTAGCTAAAATATTAAAACCTTAGAAATAGTTTTTATATTTGAAAATGACATACACACATAACTAAATACCACAGATTTACACAAACACAATAATTACCATAGTGTTAAGGGAGTAACATTTTTTTAAATTAAGCGATATTTTATTTTTTTAGAAAAACACGTTGAACAAACTAAATTCTCCAAATAACCCAAAAGTAGACCAAGAAAAGCCAGCAAATATAGCCTAATACTAACAGGGTTATTCAATAAAAGTTCTTCAGGGTTATTCAATAAAAGTTCTCATGGTTTAATTTTACCCCAACCAATCAGATTTTAGCTTTCAAATGTTAAATAAGATCTGATTGGTTGGGGCAAAATTAGCACCATTTTAAACGATAAGAACTTTTATTGAATCTCCCTGAATATCTTTAAAAATGGTGCTAATTTTGCCCCAACCAATCAGATGTTAGCTTTCAAATGGTAAATAAGATATGATTGGTTGGAGCAAAATTAGCACCATTTTTAACGATAAGATTTTTTATTGAATAACCCTGTTAGTATTAGGAACTTTTATGAAGTGTTTCAAGATATGTACAGAACACAGAGGTGATTGTGGTAACATAGCATTAATAAGTATATTGATGACAATATATGGGTATTGTAGGAAAAGAATATGTAAAACAAAAAACACTAAATAAAGAATTATCTTTTGTGTGATGTCACTAGTCATCTTATAGTTAACTATGGCTGTATTCCTTTATATTCTCTCTCTTTTTCTCTTTTTTATTTTTTGTATTTATGTATTTATCTTTTTCAAAGAGTTGGTTAGTATTTCTTTTCCATTAATTAAATCTTTTATATATAAACTGCACCCCTCACTAAAATTGCAATGGAGATTAAAGAGTTAATACATCTTTTTGCCATTTGTTATTCTATAGAATTATAAGATTGATGACGCTAAGTGACTGCCTGTTTTATAGAGGAAAAAATGCAGTGATCAAGCACATAAAAGTTCCACTGATCCCAGTTAATGATGGGAACCACCAGAGGTGGGAATCATACGCGTCATGGGTACTTGAGGTCTATGGGGGTTGTACCCTTGGCACTTCCTGTTTCTCACAACTAGAAAAGTTCGGGGACCACTCCAGTGGATAGAATTTCAGTGGTTAAAACTTCAGTCGTTATAACTCTAGTGAATAGTACTCCAGTAGATCGAACTCCAGGGGTTAGAACTTCAGTGGTTAGAACTCTAGTGGATAGTACTCCAGTGGATAGTACTTCATTGCATAGTACTCCAGTGGATCAAACACCAGTTGTTAAACCTTCAGTGGTTAGAACTCTAGTGGATAGTACTCCAGTGGATAGAACTCCAGTGGTTAGAACTTCAGTGGGTAGAAATATAGTGGATAGTACTCCAGTGGATAGAACTTCAGTTGATAGTACTCCAGTGGATAGAACTTCAGTCGATAGAGCTTCAGTGGATAGAACTTCGGTGGCTAATACTCCAGTGGATAGAACTAAAGTGGATCAAAATCCAGTGGTTAGAACTTAAGTGGTTAGAACTCTAGTGGATTGTACTCCAGTGGATAGAACTCCAGTGGATAGAAATTCAGTGGTTAGAGCTCCAGTGGATAAAACTCCAGTGAATAGAACTCTAGTGGTTAGAACACCAGTGGATGAAAATCCAATGGTTAGAACACTAGTGTTAATTACAAAAGTACAAACCTATTAAAATATTTAACTTTTATTCTACTCCATGGGACAATAAAACCACCATTCAGTCTGATTTCTAAATAATACACTACTAATATATACACCATATAGATGTATTTGCAAATTGTTTTGTTTCACAATAAAGGATATATTTTTCGTTAGCACAGAAATGTTGATACCTTCTAAAACATAAAAAAAACCTTACAATATGAAAAGGGATTTAACGGTACAATTCAGTGGCTATGTATAATTGGTGAAAAGAAGATCAGGATTGTTGCCTTATAGGCCCCTTTCCTTATAAATATGTGGCTGATTTAGAATTAAAATGGTTCATACATGCAACAATTCCAATTAAACAATAATGAAATATTCCAATTTTGCACAATCCGTGTAGGCGACTGTCTGTGACTGGCGTCTTTTCCCAACGTTTTGTACACAATAGAAAATTGTGGTTGAACCAATAACAATTGTGCAGTATCCCATCTCTAATCACAACATTATGGGGGCCCATGCCAGAGACCACCAAATATTTTCTTAAAGGACAAATATTATTAAAGTGGCATTGTAATGTGAACATTCCATCTAGTGCGTGGGAAGCATTACTAACATGTCCACCTGCATGAAAGGTGTATTTCCTAATTCCATCTAGTGCGTGTGTATTATTACTAACATGTCTACCTGCATGAAAGGTGTATTTCCTAATTCCATCTAGTGTGTGGGCAGCATTACTAACATGTCTACCTGCATGAAAGGTGTATTTCCTAATTCCATCTAGTGTGTGGGCAGCATTACTAACATGTCTACCTGCATTAAAGGTGTATTTTCTAATTCCATCTAGTGTGTGGGCAGCATTACTAATATGTCTACCTGCATTTAAGGTGTATTTCCTAATTCCATCTAGTGTGTGGGCAGCATTACTAACATGTCTACCTGCATGAAAGGTGTATTTCCTAATTACATCTAGTGTGTGGGCAGCATTACTAACATGTTTACCTGCATTAAAGATGTATTTCCTAATTCCATCTAGTGTGTGGGCAGCATTACTAACATGTCTACCTGCATTAAAGGTGTATTTCCTAATTCCATCTAGTGTGTGGGCAGCATTACTAACATGTCTACCTGCATAAAAGGTGTATTTCCTAATTCCCTCTAGTGTGTGGGCAGCATTACTAACATGTCTACCTGCATGAAAGGTGTATTTACTAATTCCATCTAGTGTGTGGGCAGCATTACTAATATGTCTACCTGCATGAAAGATGTATTTCCTAATTCCATCTAGTGTGTGGGCAGCATTACTAACATGTCTACCTGCATTAAAGGTGTATTTCCTAATTCCATCTAGTGTGTGGGCAGCATTACTAACATGTCTACCTGCATTAAAGGTGTATTTCCTAATTCCATCTAGTGTGTGGGCAGCATTACTAACATGTCCACCTGCATGAAAGGTGTATTTCCTAATTACATCTAGTGTGTGGGCAGCATTACTAACATGTCTACGTGCATTAAAGATGTATTTCCTAATTCCATCTAGTGTGTGGGCAGCATTACTAACATGTCTACCTGCATGAAAGGTGTATTTCCTAATTCCATCTAGTGTGTGGGCAGCATCTAACATGTCTACACCTGCATAAAGGTGTATTTCCTAATTCCATCTAGTGTGTGGGCAGCATTACTAACATGTCTACCTCATGAAAGGTGTATTTCCTAATTCCATCTAGTGTGTGGGCAGCTTTACTAACATGTCTACCTGCATGAAAGGTGTATTTCCTAATTCCCATCTAGTGTGTGGGCACATTACTAAATGTCTACCTGCATTAAAGGTGTATTTCCTAATTCCATCTAGTGTGTGGGCAGCATTACTAACATGTCTACCTGCATAAAAGGTGTATTTCCTAATTCCATCTAGTGTGTGGGCAGCATTACTAACATGTCTACCTGCATTAAAGGTGTATTTTCTAATTCCATCTAGTGTGTGGGCAGCATTACTAACATGTCTACCTGCATGAAAGGTGTATTTCCTAATTCCATCTAGTGTGTGGGCAGCATTACTAACATGTCTACCTGCATGAAAGGTGTATTTCCTAATTCCATCTAGTGTGTGGGCAGCATTACTAACATGTCTACCTGCTAAAAAGGTGTATTTCCTAATTCCATCTAGTGTGTGGGCAGCATACTAACATGTCTACCTGCATTAAAGGTGTATTTTCTAATTCCATCTAGTGTGGGGCAGCATTACTAACATGTCTACCTCATGAAAGGTGTATTTTCTAATTCCATCATCTAGTGGTGGAGCATTACTAATGTCTACCTGCATGAAAGGTGTATTTCCTAATTCCATCTAGTGTGTGGGCAGCATTACTAACATGTCTACCTGCATGAAAGGTGTATTTTCTAATCCATCTAGTGTGTGGGAAGCATTACTAACATGTCTACCTGCATGAAAGGTGTATTTCCTAATTCCATCTAGTGTGTGGGAAGCATTACTAACATGTCTACCTGCATTAAAGGTGTATTTCCTAATTCCATCTAGTGTGTGGGCAGCATTCTAATATGTCTACCTGCATTTAAGGTGTATTCCTAATTCCATCTAGTGTGTGGGCAGCATACTACATGTCTACCTGCTTATAGGTGTATTTCCTAATTCCATCTAGTGTGTGGGCAGCATTTCTAATATGTCTACCTGCATTTAAGGTGTATTTCCTAATTCCATCTAGTGTGTGGGCAGCATTACTAACATGTCTACCTGCATTAAAGATGTATTTCCTAATTCCATCTAGTGTGTGGGCAGCATTACTAACATGTCTACCTGCTTTAGGTGTATTTCCTAATTCCATCTAGTGTGTGGGCAGCATTACTAACATGTCTACCTGCATGAAAGGTGTATTTTCTAATTCCATCTAGTGTGTGGAAGCATTACTAACATGTCTACCTGCATGAAAGGTGTATTTCCTAATTCCATCTAGTGGTGGGCACATTACTAACATGTCTACCTGCTTTAAAGGTGTATTTCCTAATTCCATCTAGTGTGTGGGCAGCATTACTAACATGTCTACCTGCATTAAAGGTTTATATCCTAATTCATCTAGTGTGTGGGCAGCATTACTAACATGTCTACCTGCATTAAAGGTGTATTTTTCTAATTCCATCTAGTGTGTGGGCAGCATTACTAACATGTCTACCTGCATTAAGGTGTATTTCCCTAATTCCATCTAGTGTGTGGGCAGCATTACTACATGTCTACCTGCATAAAGGTGTTTTCCTAATTCCATCTAGTGTTGGGCAGGCATTACTAACATGTCTACCTGCATTAAAGGTGTATTTTTTAATTCATCTAGTGTGTGGGCAGCATTACTAACATGTCTACCTGCATTTAAGGTGTATTTTCCTCAATTCCATCTAGTGTGTGGAAAGCATTACTAACAGTCTACCTGCATGAAAGGTGTATTTTCTAATTCCATCTAGTGTGTGGGCAGCATTACTAATATGTCTACCTGCATTTAAGGTGTATTTCCTAATTCCATCTAGTGTGTGGGCAGCATTACTAACATGTCTACCTGCATGAAAGGTGTATTTTCTAAAAATAGTCCACTGTTTTATATTAACTGAAAAAAAAACCATTTAACATAATTATTTTAAACAAACACAAGAAAAGGCATTCACCAAGTCCATATTAAACCCATTACCTTGAAGAGGAATCATCAATCAATGTGTTACTTTGATATAAATTGTGACTAGCAGCAAATTTGACCTTAGGGCCTCAGTTAATAGTCTTAAAATACCGTTCGGCTGTTACTGCCATTGGGGGCGTAGAACAAACCGGGTGAATGAAAAACGAACAGACAATTCAGATTAACAGCTACTTAGCACACGGAGATGTGTTTCATTCCCACAATCAATAGGTTAAGTAGCTTCTATCAGGTTTGTCAAGTTCATACTATTTACTTAGAGCTGGTCACATTATTAAGGGAACCTTTTTTTAAAGAGGAAGTTCAGTGAAAAACTATTTTTTAAATTCTTAGGGCTAGGTCACACTGCTGCGATTTTTCTGCGTTTGCGTTTTTTTCAAATCATTGGAATCGCGACAATGCACCAATGCGCTTGCGATTTGCGTTCCACATTTTAAATTGCAATCGCATGCGTTTTCCAATACTTAATGGAAAAACGCATGCGCAAACGCAATGAAATCGCACACGAAATCGCATGCGATTCCCTGTTCGATTGCGTTTGCGTTGCAGTGTCGCCGTGCCCTTACAGGGTTATTCAATAAAAGTTCTTATCGTTAGAAATAGTGCTAATTTTGCCCCAACCAATCAGATGTTAGCTTTCAAATGTTATATAACATCTTATTGGTTGGGGGGGAAATCAGCACCATTTTTAACGATAAGAACTTTTATTGAATCTCCCTGTTAGTTTTATATTACTCATGCCTAGTTAATCTACATATTTTCTTTCTTTCAGAAAAACGTATTAATTTCATACCCATTGCTCTGCATTGCTGTGCTCAGTAGAGATGGCCGAACTTTTTGAAAGTTCGGTCCGTTTTCGAACTTTCAAACTATATGGAAAGTTCGAAGGAAACGGACCCAATAAAGTCAAAGGGAGTAAAATAGTTTGAAATACCATAAAATATCAATGGTAACTTAATGTAAATGGCTGTGGCACCTGGGAAATGGTCTGGGGAACATGTTCGAATATCCAGGACATTCGAAAACTCGATTTTACTATCACACGTGCTACTTTCGAGTTCTCGTGTTCGAACATTCGATGCTCACTTATAGGTATCATGGACATTTTACTCGCGGATTCGATGCTCGTGTATAGGTTCTAATTTATAATTATCGAAAGTCCGGAAAATATCGAAAATCCGGGTCCGGGATAGTTCGAAAAGTCAAAATTCGTTCAAACTCGAATAGTTTGGCTCAAACTCGGGTTTGAGTTCGAGTTCTAGTCCATCTCTAGTGCTCAGTGGTAAGATGACGTTTCAGGTTCTGTAAGAATCCTTCTTCTTACCCAAGTTGCGCAACCTTCTTGGAATGTTCCTGACAGTAATTTCTACTGATTGGCTGTTGGATGGGTCAAACATGCTCAGATCTCTACTGAGCAGTTTATGGGAAGCAAGGGTTTCTGTTTCTATTTGAATTATATGTTTGAAAAACTATGGGTCCCTTTAATGTCATTTAAAAGGACACCATAGTGCCCCAAAATACTTTTTTAATTTAAAAAAAAATATTTTATTCTAGGCCTACATCCCATTTTGCCGTAGTAGAGGAAACTGTCAAACATGATGCTTATGTGGCGGCTGACAGCTCTCCCACTCCTTCCCTGACACTCCTTCCCTGACAATCCTGACACTCCTTACCTGACAATCTTTCCCTGACACTCCTTCCCTGACAATCCTTCCCTGACACTCCTTCCCTGACACTCCTTCCCTGACACTCCTTCCCTGACAATCCTTCCCTGACACTCCTTCCCTGACAATCCTTCCCTCACTCTTTCTCTGACACTCCTTCCCTGACAATCCTGACACTCCTTACCTGACAATCCTGACACTCCTTACCTGACAATCTTTCCCTGACACTCCTTCCCTGACAATCCTTCCCTGACACTCCTTCCCTGACACTCCTTCCCTGACACTCCTTACCTGACAATCTTTCCCTGACACTCCTTCCCTGACAATCCTGACACTCCTTCCCTGACAATCCTTCCCTGACAATCCTGACACTCCTTCCCTGACACTCCTTCCCTGACAATCCTGACACTCCTTACCTGACAATCTTTCCCTGACACTCCTTCCCTGACAATCCTTCCCTCACTCTTTCTCTGACACTTCTTCCCTGACACTCCTTCCCTGACACTCCTTCCCTGACACTCCTTCCCTGTCACTCCTGTGTTATCGATGCAATGATCATGATCGTATGATACCTGGAATATCACGACATTGTACAATCACCTGACCGTGTGTCGACGATCATAGAATTTTCTCACCTGCCAATCCAATTGTACGATCAGCGGATCTTACAATCGGATTGTAGCATCTATGGTCACCATAACTTTCCTAAGATGCCTTAGAAGGTTTTTTCTACTTTTCTATATATTCTAACAATAAACTATTGCATGGTCTATGATAAGTTCTGAATTAAAGCTGCCAGAGGAACCCTAATAGTTATGTAACTTTCAGCGATGATGTCATAAACTCTATTACATTATTGATGATGATGATGATGATGATGCCATTGGGGGTTAACTTGACGGCTAAATGCCGCAGATCACACATTCCCACGCTTATTAAAGAGATTGGAGATTCTTTTTTGAACAGGGTTGGGGAAAGGGTCAGGCATACTGATAAAGCACCATCCAGACCCATGATCCAGGGTGGTGAATTCTTTTTTAACTTATGGGTTTAAAAAATGTCTTATAATAGTAAGATAAAGAGAAGACAGACTTTGTTGTTGGATATAACAACCCCATCAGAGTAATTGTGTATCCTGGTTAAAATATCTCTGTATTCTTATTCTCAATGGTCAGTAAAAGAGAAAAATAAACACATTTTTGTCCTTCCCATGGTCAAAAAATATGTGTTGTTTTTTTTCCACATTCTTTAAAGGGAATTTTCCTTAAAGGGATGTTCATGACAGAAAAAGTACAAAGAGGAATCAAGTAAGAAAAAACTTTCAGACCACATTTTCATTTACATATACAGTGCTTTAGGAGGCATGTGGATCTCTTAATGTGAAAAGTTGTGGGTCTGTCATTCCTTTGCCAGTAAAATAAGGCGAAGGGCCCTCATTGCTTCTTCTGCCACAACTCAACATGCTTTCCATCTTTGGTGAGGATATTGAGAAGGGGAGAAATACTATGGAGCAGGCTGACCCACGGAGCACCTCCAAAAAAACCTTCAATCAAAGTACAAGGCACAGAAAGGGGGTGCTGGGCAGAAAGAGCTAGCAGGTGGTAGAGGTAGGCAATGCTTATGGAAACCAACATGCCAAAACGAAATCTGGTGCTAGGTTGAGATTATTGAGATTATTAAAGACCAATTAATCCTGGACCTGGTACATATTTGTGACAAAGGACAAGTTAAAAAAGAAAGGAAACATGTTTTCAGTGCTATATTAGACAAGAGCTTAGGGAGGGAAATGGGCACTAAATCAATGAGAGTTAATGGCAGGCAATGTATGAGGCACTCACACTCTATAGATATATTTTCCCTGGTGAAATCCACTTCCAATAAACAATCCCAATATCAAGACACACTCGAAGGGACTTTTTTAGAATCCTTATAAAATGCATCTGGATATTGTATGTATATGTTTATTTATATAGCGCCACTAGGCGATGCAGCGCTGTACAATATAGAAAACAAAAAGCCATACAACTGGGACAATAAATAAATACAGAAATATATAAATAAGTATGAGAATCGTGAAATATACAAGTGCTTGAAACATGAGTAAAGAGGTCCCTGCCCCGTAGAGCTTGCAATCTAATTAGGTGGGTAACATACAGATACATATGAAAGGGTAGAAGTGCTACAGTAATAGCCGGTACAGTGTCAACAGTCCTATGCTGTGCTCAGAGAGATATGTTGAAGGGTTAGATTTGAGGTTTCTTGACGTAGAGAGAGGGGAAGATGGATAGATAGATGATAGATTGATAGATAGATAGATAGATAGATAGATAGATAGATGATAGATAGATAGATAGATAGATAGATAGATAGATAGATAGATAGATAGATAGATGGATATATGGATAGATGGATAGATAGATGATAGATAGATAGATAGATAGATAGATAGATAGATAGATAGATAGATAGACAGACAGACAGACGGACAGATAGATGATAGATAGACAGACAGATATATAGACAGGCAGATAGACACAGAGAGAGACAGACAGACAGACAGACAGACAGACAGATAGACAGACAGACAGACAGACAGATAGATAGTAGATAGATAGATAGATAGATGAAGATAGATTAGCTAATAGATAGGAAGACAGAAGGCAGGACAGGACAGAGAGAGAGCTAGAAAAGAAAGGATAGAGAGAGAGACCCCCAGACAGGACAGAAGAGAGACAGACGACCGCAGAGAGAGATGATGAGAGAGATAGAGAGGAGAGGAGGGAAATAGATAGATAGATAGATAGCATATAGACTATGGATAGATGGATGGACGGTATGGACGGAATGGATAGATAGATAGATAGATAGACAGACAGACAGACAAGACAGATAGACTATAGATTGAAAAATGATGCAGATAGATAGATAGAAGACAGAGAGAGAGAGAGCCGGAGAGATATGTGGAGGGGACCCCCGAGAGAGAGATAGGGAGGAGAGGAGAGGGAAAGGAGAAATAGATAGTTAGATAGATAGATAGATAGATAATTAGATAGATAAATAGACAGACAGACGGAAAGACGGACAGATGGACCATACACACAGACGACAGGACAGATAGATAGAGAGATAGAGAGATAGAGATAGAGAGATGTAGAGAGATAGATAGATAGATAGATAGATAGATAGATAGATAATTAGATAGATAAAATAGACCAGACCAGGACGGAAAAAGGACGGACAGATGGACATAACAGAAGGACAGACAGACAGGACAGGATAGATTAGAGAGATAGAGATAGATAGATAGATAGATAGATAGATGATATAGATAGGATAGATAGATAGATGGATGGATGGAGGAAGTGGATGGATTGGTAAATAAATAGGATAGATAGATAGATAGATAGATGTTATAGATAGATAGTAGATAGATAGATAATTAGATAGCTATAAATAACAGACAGACGGAAAAGACGGAACACAGATGGAATAACAGAACAGACGACAGACAGACAGACAGATAGATGAGAGATAGAGATTAGATAGACTAGATAGATAGATTAGATAGATGAGATAGAGATAGAGAGGAGAAAGATAGATCATAATAGATGGAATGGGAGGATAGATAAACTAGATAGAAGACAGACAGGAGAGACAGATAGAAGATAGAAGATAGTAGGATAGATATGATAGCACTAGATAGATAGATAGATAGATAAGTTTAGATAGATAAATAGACAGACAGACGGAAAGACGGACCGCCCGAGGACATACACGACGAACAGACAGAACGATTATGATAGAGAGATAGACGGAGATAGAGATAGATTTAGATAGATAGAAGATAGGATTTAATTAAGATAGATTATAAAATGGACAGACAGACGGAAAGACGGACAAGGGAATACAGACAGACGCCAGACAGGAAACACAGACATGAGATAGAGAGATAGAGATAGATAGATAGATCGATAGATAGATAGATAGATAGATAGATGGCTGGATGGATAATGGATGGATGATAAATAAAAGGATGTAGATTAGTAGAAGATAGATAGTAGATAGATAGAGAT
>CM033476.1:312253907-312281407 GCA_019447015.1 Hymenochirus boettgeri
TAGAATAGAGAATAAGAGAAGAAGATAGATAGATATAATGGATGGATGGATGGATGTATGATTGATGATAAGACAACAGAGAGACAGATAGATAGATAGATAGAAATAGATAGATAGATAGATAGATAATAGATAGATAGACAGACAGACAGACAGACAGACAGAAAAAACGGACAGATGGATACAGCAGACAGACGACAGACGACAGACAGAGTAGATAGATGATAGATAGAATAGATAGATAGATAGATAGAGAGAAGAGAGATAGAGAGATAGATAGATAGATGATTCGATAGATAGTAGATAAGATAGATAGATAGATCGATAGATAGATGGATGACTGGAATGGATGGTATACAACTTGATACGCTAGAACAATAAGATCAGATAGATTAAGATATCTAGTGGTGGCTAGCACGATGTCGTGATGATTAGAGTTAGATACTGATAGATGTGCTCCTGATAGATAATAGATGATGATGATGTAGATAGTCGATAGCTAGATCGATACGATCTAGTATCATCGCTCGATCGATCGCTAGATCGATGACAAGATACATGCGATCGCCCTGCTGCTGCATAGATAGATACGACTATCGATACTCTCGATACGACATAGATAGACGATAGTGCGTAATAGAGCCACTGATAGAGGGCGCGCGGCGCGGGGGTAGTGATAGATAGATCGCTAGTAGTTAGCTGACTCCGCTCGCTAGAGGATGGTGGACTGACTCTCTCCTCGATCGTCGTCGTGTGTCGCTCAGTGATCTTCGATCGTACGTCTATGGGTCGATGGGGCTACGACTAGCTAAACCTAGATAGATAGCACGACAGACGATATCACGACCGAGAGACGAGAGCGAGAGCAGGGCGAGGATAGATAGCTAGATAGTCGACTAGCTCGATAGATCGTACGTATAATAGATAAGATAGATAGAATAGATTGATAGATAGATAAATAGATAGACAGAGATAGATATGGATAGATGGATGGACGGATGACCAGACGACAGCAGTAATAGATAGAGATAGAGAGAAGATAGATAAACAATAGATGGATGGATGGATAGATAAATGTATAGAGATAGATAGACAGACGAGAGACAGACAGACAGATAGAATATGATAGATAGATGAGATAGATAGATAGATAGATGATAGATAGATAGTATAAAGAATAGATGGAATGGATGGATGGATGGGGATGGATGGATAAATAAATAGATAGATTGATAGATAGATGATTAGATAGATAGATAGATAGATAGATAGATAGATAGATAGATAGATAATAGATGGATTAATAGATAAATAGATAGATAGATAAATAGATGATTAGATAGATAGATAGATAGATAGATAGATAGATAATAGATGAATGGATAGATAGATAGATAAATAGATAGATAGATTGATAGATAGACAGACAGAGAGACAGATAGATAGATAGATAGATAGATAATGATCGATAGACAGACAGACAGACAGACAGACAGACAGAGGGACAGATGGACAGACAGACAGACAGACAGACAGACCGACAGACAACAGAGAGATAGAGAGATAGAGAGATAGAGATAGATAGATAGATGATAGATAGATAGATAGATAGATAGATAGAAAATAGATGGATGGATGGATGGATGGATAGATGGATGGATGGATGGACAGACAGACAGACAGCTAGATAGATAGAGATAGAGAGAAAGATAGATAAATAATAGATGGATGGATGGATAGATAGATAGATAGATAGATAGATAGATAGATAGATAGATAGATAGATAGATAGATAGATAAATAGATGGATGGATGGATGGGGATGATGATGGATAATAATGATAGATTGATAGATGTAGATGATTATATGATAGATATATAGATAGATAGATAGATAGATAATAGATGGATGGATAGATAATAGATAGATAGATAGATAGATAGATGATTAGATAGATAGATAGATAGATAGATAGATAGATAGATAGATAATAGATGAATGGATAGATAGATAGATAAATAGATAGATAGATTGATAGATAGACAGACAGAGAGACAGAGATAGACAGACAGACAGACAGACAGAGGGACAGATGGACATACAGACAGACAGACAGACCGACAGACCAGGCATAGAGTATAGAGATAGAGATAGATAGATAGATATATCGAATAGTATATAATAGAATAGATAGATAGATAGATAGATAGATAGATGGATGGATTGTGTATTGGGTCTGGATGGTGGATTGTGGATGGATACATCCCTCGATCCGCTTGACTGCATCTAGCTCGCAGATCGCTAGCTCGCTCGCTCGCGCTCGCTCGCTCTCGCTCCTCGCTGGCTGAGCCTCGCTCCCTCGCTCGCTCGCTCGCTGCGCTCCTGCTTCGCTCGCTCGCTCTCTGCTCGCTCTCGCTCGCTCGCTCGCTCGCTCGCTCCTCGCTCCTCTCGGCTCCTCCGCTCCTCGCTTCGCCGTCTCGCCGCCCCCTCGCCCCTCTGCTCGCTGTCGCTCGCTCGCTCGCTCGCTCGCCTCGCTCGCGCGCTTGCGCGCCTGCGCGCGCGCGGGCGGGCTCGCTCGCTCCTCGCTCGCTCGCTCGCTCGCCTATCGCTCCGCTCGCTCGCCTCGCTCCCTAGCTGCGCGCTCCGCTTCTCGCTCGCTCGCTCGCGCTCGGGCTGCCTGGCTGCTCGCTCCCTCGCTTCGCTCGCTGCTCGCTCGCTCGGCTCCGCTCGCTCGTCTCTGCATCAGCATTCTGTCGCTCGCTGCTGGCTCTTGGCTCGCTGTCGCTGCTGACGCTCGCTCGCCTCGCTCGCCCCGCCAGCCGCTCGCCAGCCCGGCCGACCCAGACGAGAGAGCGAGCGAGCAGAGAGAGCGCCGCGGCGCGTATCGAGCTCGAGGGCGATCTCTCTCGATAGTATCCTCCGATTACATCGCTAGATGATGGATAGATTGTGATTGACGATAGATAAAATAGATAGAGATAAGATCTGGATGGACGGATGGACCAATCAGACCGCCCATAGATGATAGATAGAGATCGAGAGAAGATAGATATCGTGCTATGATAACTAACTACGTCATCCCCGTGCTGGATGGATAGATAAATAGATAGATAGATTAGATAGATAGATAGATAGATAGATACGATAGATAGATATAGATAGATAGATAGATAGATAGACAGAGAGACAGATAGATAGTTAGAATAATAGATGATAGATAATAGATAGATAGATTTAGATGATAATAGAATAGATAGATAGATAGATAGATAAACAGACGACAGACGGAAGACGGACACGATGGACATAAAGACAGATGAACAGATATATAGAGAGATAGAGGATTCGAGATAGATAGATACGATAGATTAAATAGATAGATGGTAGATGCCTCCCTCCTCCGCTGCTCGTCCTCGCTCGGCTGCGTCGCTCGCTCCTCGCTGGCATGGCTCGGCTCCTCTCTCGCTTTCGCTCGCTGCTCGCTCGCCCGCTCGACAGATAATCGATCGCCCCCATACCGAGCGATAGCTAGAATCGCTAGCGAGAGGCAGACAGAGGCGAAGACGACGGGCGGGAGGGAGAGATGATAGCCATCTCGGCTCGCGATGCATGGATGCTAGATAATCAGGATCGCCTTCGATCGCTAGCGCGCGCGACTGCGAGAGCGGGAGCGGAGAGAGCGAGAGGGAGGAGGGAAAATAGATAGCTAGATCGATGACTCCGATAGATAGATAGCATCGATCGTTCCCAACTGGCAAGAATAATGAATATATAGGTAAGACAGACAGGCGCAAGGCCAGATAAATAGATAGACAGACAGACAGATAGATAATAGATAGAGAATTCGATAGAGACCGATTAGACAGACAGACAGACAGTCTAGATAGATTAGATAGATGATCGATAGAATAGATAGATTAGATATTATTATAAGAATAGATATATAGATTATGATAGATAAATTTATCTATCTAAATATAGATAACAATCTATATTTTTTTATTATAATTTTCTGTCTTTTTTTAATGAATTCTGTATTATTTTTGTACAGCCCATTGTATTGAAATAGGAAGTACAAATTGACATGTTTCCTCTTTTTTTTTAACAACTTGTCAAACAAACATTTAAAATAATCACTTTCTCTAATAAACTGCGGTTGTTTGTCTACTGGTTTGGCATTCTTCTCCGGCTATGTGTGTTTTAAAGACTTGTTAATCCCTCTGTCTTAAGGGGAGAAAAAAAAGTCTCTTCAATACTTCCCCCTGTGGGACTATAGAGAAGGCGTTACCTTGTTGGGTTTTTTTGTTTTTTTTTGTTGTTGTTGTTTTTTTACCAGGTCTGTATAAAGAGCCATCTACTAAGGACAGAAGATGTCCATTCAGTTCCGTGACCTTACTCTCAATCATATGACCTTTGGGCTTGCACATAGAAATTAGCACACCCATTAAATCCACACAGGCCTTAGAAAAGAATCTTAAAGGAGTAAATCTAATGTATAGAAAATATTTTGAAATGTTTTTCCTGCAATTTCGAAAATCTTAAAAAAAAAAACAATCCCCCCCAACTATATGACAAAGTCAAAAACATTTCACACAAGTTTTTTTTTTTATTTAGAGGTTCAAAGGCATTACATTAGAATAAAGGGGTGTTGTTTATTTTACATCTTTAGAACAATCCAAGCAGATGTCTATTGATAGGATTACTTATTAATCCTCTATTCACAGAGGGGAGAAAACGACCTATTATTTCAAATGAATGGGAAAAAATTAGGAAGAAAAATACTGCGTGGTTTTTTTTTTTTTACGAAGCCCTTTGCTATAGGCGTTACTCAATTTAATTGGTGGGGGGGGTTGAGGGGGAAGGGGGCACATTTTTTTTTTTTACAAAACTACCAAAAGAGTGAATTTTTTTGTGGAAAACTTGCTAATTTTGTCCTTTTATAAAATCTATCTTCATATTATATTCTTTGTGATATTTTTATACTTAGACAAAAATAAAAGGTAAACAGAAAATAAACGCACTCAAGTTAATATATTCCCCTTTTTTGTTGTGAACCTTGAAACATTTTGTGGTGAATGAAGGTACAAAAGTAAAAATTCTCCGGTATGTTGCACACATTGGACCGCTGGGGTTTTCTTTTTTTTTAAAGAAGGGGGATCAGAAATCTATGATAGCGTTATCTAAGATTTGCGATCGTTATCGGTAATTTACAATCGTTATTGTAAATAAACGATAATGATCCTAAATTAACAATCGTTAAACCAATCGTTAAAGGCAATACCGCGCCTTAACTTCCAAACATACACCTTGTGGTTTCACTTTGGTCTTTTTATTGTGTTAGTTACTAGGGATACACAAACCAGTTGTTGTGTTGAAGTTGGGTTTATGGAACAGAGATAGGCTTCTATGCAGAAGTTCAAGACATTGAATCTACTTAATTAAAGGGCATGTCCACCCTTAAAAATAAAAAATAAAAAAAATGGTCAGTAATCTGCCCATAACGCTAATTGCTATTTTTACCAGTTTAGATGCATTTTTAACCAGATATTTAATACATTCTATTCCTTTATGTCAAAGGTATCTGCCTCCTCCCTCTGCTCAATGAGCTTTTTTATAAGCTTGAACATGTGTAGTGGAGGCAGTAGGTAAAACAGCAGTAATTGATTGGTTGTGATGTCAGCAGTCACAGCCTTTCTTAAATGCACAAAGGGAGGAGCCTGCTTACCAGATCCAGAATGGGGGAAATGAATATCCTTAAATATCCTGTTAGTATTTAAGGTAATAAAGTGCAAAATATATCAGTTGGGATTTGGAGCAGGTAACTAACGATTGTTTTTTTTTTTTTAAAGGAACACTAAATCCCAAAAAATAACTATTTGCCATTCGTTTCTATTATTCACAGGGAGGTGAGAACGCTTATTCCCACCTCCCTGTAAATAATATTACGCTTGGGGGACCTGGAACTTACCTTACACGCCGCTCCACTCACAGCCGCTCCTTCATTGACAGACGCTCTGTCCCGACCGCGCGCCCTATCTTAGGCGCATGCGCGCCAATACAAAAGATAGGGCACGCGATCGGGAGAGAACAGCTGTTCTGTGAAGAAGCGGCTGCGAGTGGAGCGGCGGTAAGGTAAGTTCCAGGTCCACCGAGCGTAATATTATTCACAGGGAGGTGAGAATAAGCATTCTCACTTCCCTGTGAATAATAGAAACGAATGGCAAAGAGTTATTTTTTGGGGTTTAGGGGAGTTTACAGCCCCTTTAAGGATGGACATGCCCTTTAATACAGGCCTGGTAGGAAACTACAATATAGCCCTATTAATTACTCCATTCAGTAGAATAAGGAGGAGAGGAGCAAAATGGGTGGTAATGGACTCTTGGACTGATTTTGATCTGACACATTGGATTGGGATAAGTTGCAGTCGTGGTAGGAACCATCTACAAATATGTCCCATCAGAAAGTACTAGTCGACTGGTATAAATTATAAAGGAAACCAGGTTTTATTTTTTCTTTTATTATAAAACATTCCCTTTTAGCTTTGAACCCCTGAAAAAAAATCTAAAGAAAGAAAATCTCTGCAATGTAAATGATCGTGGGAAAATAAAGGCCGATATATATCATCTCACACTGGGTAATCACTTATCTGTAGCAGACAAATATCTTCAGTGTGTTGGCATTACTAACAGCTGTTCCTTTAAAGCTTGTTATCTGTCTAGATTGTAAGCTCCTAAGGATGGAGATAGCTACAGGCCCTGCCTATTTTTTTTTTTCTTGCCATTTAATGCTCTTATCTCCCTCTGTCAGCAGCGAGGACTAGAGGCAAGCGATCTCGGAGAGTGTTTAATTCTCAAATTCCAGTTTAACAATAACCCCCACATCTCTGACATATGGAGGAAGCACAAACGAAGATCTAAGATGAAATGCTTTTGCACTCTTTCTGTGGAGGTGTTAGGACTTAATTAGACACCAGATTCTCACAGTCAATTAAAAATAAATGTCTTCCAAATACAGAACCGGCAGGAAGAAGAGATTTAAAGGGATGGTGCAGCCAAGATGCCAGCCACATTAAACCTGATCGGTTCAAACGACTGAGAAATGTATTGTGTCCCCTTTAATTTGCCATTTACCCCATGGTTATATGGTGGAGCGTAATCATGTCCCTTAAGTAGATAATGTATAGGAATTGTTTATTGTGTACGCAGAACCTTCTTTTATCTGTAAGGCTGCATTTCTGTCATTTTGTGACGGCCCTGTAAGTACAATTATTTAAGAAAAGGGGCATCAATCTGCAGGAACCAATCAAATGTTACCTTCTTACTGTTCTACTACAATTTATAAAAAATTTGATTGGTTGTTACAAAATGCAAGCACGGGTAATATGTTGCACCTTTTGTTCAAAGTGACAAGGCTTATATAAGGACAGGAAGGGGGGAGAGGGGATGTAATACAGATATCCGGACCTAAAGAGGGAGAACTCATCTCATCCTTCCTTTTCCCTAAATTCTTTTCTAGCCTGCAGCTCCTATGGATATTATATATATAACCTCAGGTCACATAGATGAACATTTATACCTTCCCCTCCTACTACACCACTCATAGCCCCAAATCTCAGCTTACCCCAGTTATCTCACACAAACACCCTTCCTGCTGCCAGATCTATTATAATTATATTTAGTTATAGCAGGAAACCAATGGGGCTCTCAACTCTGTTCCACTTTTCGGAATAGCTCACATGGCCATTAATGACCCAGCTTCTTTAAAGGGGAACTAAAGCTACAATGTAAATAAGCCTAAACAGTTTCAAGAATTCCTAGGAGATAACTGAAATCAACAGAGTTCTGCATCCCTCCTAATCAGTGAGTAACAATTGGTTTTCTGCCTGCGTGGTGATGATTACTGTAGTTGCATACGGTTCTAGTGAGGGGTGGTGAGAAAGACGAATGAACAGTAAACAAGGTTATAATGCAGGTTATTTATTTTTTATTGTTATTCTAATAAGCTACTTCTAGTAAATCTGCAGACTTTATTATCAATCAGATGGTTTACTGCCACAGAATGCAATAAGTACTGTAGATATCTTGCTTGTGAAGGTTCTCATTCATCCAGGTCATGGTATATATGTTGTATTCAATTAGATCAACTGGACTTGAAATGTAGTTCTTTTAGAACGTTTCGCTAGTCATCAACGTATGGCCCAGCACAGAAGAGCCGATTCCTTGGGTCAGGACTCAGCCGTGTACCTGCATCTTAAGGATAAAGGACACACCTTTGAAGATTGTAATGTTAACATACTGGCAAAGGAACGTGACTGGTTCAAGAGAGGTGTTAAGGAGGCCATTTATGTGAAAATAAAGAAACCAAGCCTAAATAGAGGTGGGGGGGTTCGACACCAACTGTCTGCCATGTACAATGCTGTTTTAACACCTTACTCTGGGCGTTCCTATAACACTCTTGCCACTATCCAATCACACCCTTAACACCTGGCTGTGATATGCTAATTGGGATTTTCCAGGGTACATAATTGCCACAGATTCTTGTACAAGTCATTCTGAATTGAGAAAGCCAGTCGGATGACTAGCGAAACATCTTCAAGAACTACATTTCAAGTCCAGTTGATCTAATTGAATACAACAGATATACTGTAGATATATGTAAATCTCATTAAAATAATGTGCCCAGCAGCATTAACGTCAATGCAGGGCATGGCTACATGGTGCGGTGGTAACTCTCTGGGTATTATATTTGGCTCTTTGCTTGGCGGGTATGTTCTGTTTATCTTCCTGGGAATGGTACTAATGCAGAGGCATTTATAACAGATTATATAACAGATTCGAGGACTTGTTTTATTATGTTGCCACCTTGTGTTCATAATACAAACTGCAATAAACTATTTTCTTGACAGCATCCAATATTTTGCTATATCTATGAGTAAGATTATGATCTAGACTATCCACCATTTATTAAAATAGAAGGGTAAAAAAATAATATATATATATATTTAAAAGAGTGCCCCTTCTGGTTTACTTAAGCTGTTCTAATCTCTCTTTGTAAAAGTATGGAGAGGTCTGTGCAGTGGCACACATTCCAGTAAGTGTATATAGAAATGATTATATTGATTTATATAGATATCAATTTATATTGATATCAATAGAATAACCAACTCACCAAACCCCTGAATATGGTGCATTAAAATCTGGTTAACTGAAGGGCCTCTCTGAACTTTCAATAAGGCAACATGTACCAATCAGGAGCCTTTCTGAACTTTCAATAGGGCAACATGTACCAATCAGGATCCTCTCTGAACTTTCAATAGGGCAACATGTACCAATCAGGAGCCTCTCTGAACTTTCAATAGGGCAACATGTACCAATCAGGATTATGATGGAGAAATAAACCCAGTTTATCGGGCACTTTCACCCCACAAACAGAAGGTTATTTTAATAATGAATGTTATATTTTTAGATATAGTTACCCTTTATTATGTATTTAAGGGAATGATTACTTTTTGAGAAGGGATTTGAAAGACCAGTGTCCAATAGCGAAGCAGTAATGAGGTCTACATGAGGAGAATATATGGAACTAAGGGCCATATTTATAATTAGCGATACCACGTGTTATCGATAATGTACGACCTTAAATGTACAGTCGTGGTCATACAGCAAACTACCGTAATGCTATTCCATGGGGATCGTATATCAACAATCACGTTATCGTAGATTTACGATCGCTATCTGTAATTTACAATCGTTATCGTCAATTAACAATAACGATCATAAATTAACAATCGATAAACCATTTGGAAATTAACGATCAGTAAACTGATATAACTATGACCCTAATTATTGGGATCAGTGATCCCAATAATTATTAGGTTTTTCCCAATCAGAGCAGTATATACAAGAGTTTGAACTCCCAGCAGACACCTGCTATCATTGGTTACTCAACTCTTTGTTCTCCCATCATGCCCCAGCAGGTAGATGATTGCTATTCCCAGCCTCAATGATTTACTCTATTTCGCATTAACCCTAATCCCATTAGCCCCCATTGGAATCTCCTCTAGGTAAGTGAACCAAATATAATCCCAGCCCAAACTGGTCTACAGGGGTCTGATTCCTCTACATTATGATCCTGAGCTTCAACCATCACACTGATTAGGCCGGACATGGACATTGAAGCAAAGAATCTTGTTGGAATGTTAACGTAGTGTTTGGATCTTTATGGGCCATAGGGAAAGGGGAAGCAGTTAAATGGATTAAATAGGAAATTACTTATTGAAAGCAATACCGAGTATAGAAAGCTTCAGGGGAATTTACCAAGAACCTCTGTAGTAGAAAGGGGTAGTGTGGCTTTAAGAGGTGAATTACATAATAACATATTAATTGAGGTTGAATAAAGACAAACGTCCATCTAGTCCAACCTTTATATCCTACCCATAATGTCTGTATAACAGTTACATAGTAACATAGTATTGGAGGTTATATAAAGACATATGTCCATCTAGTCCAACCTTTATACCCTACCCATAATGTCTGTATAACAGTTACATAGAACATAGTATTGGGGTTTATAAAGACATACGTTCATCTAGTCCAACCTTTATACCCTACCCATAATGTCGTGTAAACAGTTACCTAGTAACATAGTATTGGAGGGTGATATAAAGACAAACGTCCATTAGTCCAAACCTTTATACCTACCCATAATGTCTGTATAACAGTTACATAGTAACATAGTATTGGAGGTTGTATAAAGACAACTCCATCTAGTCCAACCTTTATCCCTACCATAATGTCTGTATACATACATAGTAACTAGTATTGGAGGTTGTAAAAGACATACATCCATCTAGTCCAACCTTTATACCCTACCCATAATGTCGTGATAACAGTTACATAGTAACATAGTATTGGAGGTTGTATAAAGACATAGTCCATCTAGTCCAACCTTTATTCCCTACCCATAATGTCTGTATAACAGTTACATAGTAACATAGTATTGGAGGTTGTATAAAGACATATGTCCATCTAGTCCAACCTTTATGCCCTACCCATAATGTCTGTATAACAGTTACATAGTAACATAGTATTGGAGGTTGTATAAAGACATACATCCATCTAGTCCAACCTTTATATCCTACCCATAATGTCTGTATAACAGTTACATAGTAACATAGTATTGGAGGTTGTATAAAGACACACGTCCATCTAATCCAAACATTATACCCTACCCATAATGTCTGTATAACAGTTACATAATAACATAGTACCCAACAGTGATCCAGAGGAAGGCAAAAAAAAAAAACTGGTAAAAAATTAGGATAAAAATTCCTTCCTGACTCCAAACAGGAATCGGAAATATTCTTTAGTTTTAGAAATGTATCACCATTCTTACTGTAAAGAAAAATTTCCTAACCTGAAGATGAAACTTCTTTTCTTCCAACCTTAAAGGATGTCCACGAGTCCTCTGATATGACCTATTAGTGAACAATGCTCCAAGGAGTTTATCGTATGGTCCATTAATATATTAATGGACCAAAGCAAAGTTTTTTCTCTAATGTAAACAGCCCTAAGTTGTCTAATCTTCCTGCATAGTCAAGCCCCTCCATTCTCCTTATTAATTTAGTTGCCCTTCTCTGAACTGCTTCCAACTGAAGCAAGTGATTTAATATTGAGCTTGCGGTCATAGGGGGTAAATTACCCACAGGCCCAAAGTTGAATCAGGCAAGGCGATGCACCGAGAGCCAATATCAGAAACCTGGTGCAAACAGCGCGGTGATGTTATTTGGCCAATAATGGCTCTCGGGGAGCATAGCTAACTGCCGTTTTTCTATAACGGCCCTTTTAAAGCCAGCTATTAGCTGGTGTTTCAATTGCCGCAATAGAATGCCGCTTTTGGCATATAACATTGCTTACGGGGGCTGCACGGTTAACTTTCGCAGCCGCCGCAATGAAGGAGTTTTAGTCTTTCTAACTGATATAACATTGGTTAGCGTGACTTAAACTCCAAAGCAGGAGCAGTGCGCTGGTTGGTGCATCACCCTGTTAGAAAGTGAAGCACCAATCAGAAACTGCAGTAGACCAGTAAAAAGCTAACATTTGGTTGGTTGCTGAAGGTTCTGTGCCCATAACATGCTACTGTTGTATGTTTCCTTTAAAACAACGTTTTGTCTCCAGCACTATGTAAACAAACCAAATGACAAATTCCTAGCTGTTTATTAGAGCATGCGATTCAAATTCACAGTGCAGACGTGAAACAGAGACACAGAGACCTTTACATATTACGTTTTTATACAGGAATAAGCAAAAAAAAAAGATGCCATGGCTAAAAATAAAAACCTCATACATGTCACCAACATGTCAGTTTACAGCATTTATCTTAATATATTTTATGCTAATACATGGGGAAATCTGGAGTACAAGGAGGAAAACCACACAAGCACAGGGTAGGCTCTCAACTGTTGTTAGGGGCTCATTTACTGCTGCTGCCCAGACCTGACTCGGAGTATGTTGTGTTTGGTTGGTGTGGGGGTTGATCCTTCACAGAAGAGAGCGAGGGAACATAAAAACGTTTACCTAAGAGTCATTGCTGCAAGGGACAAGTGTTACCCACTGAGCCACTGTCCAGACTCATGTTAAGGATTCAGAAAGAATTGTGTTACTTAATGTTACATACAAGGTGATAGCAAATACCATTTAACTTTCTTTTTTAAGAGTTTTTGGGTTTGAACAATGATGGTCAGAATCTGATTGGCCCTTTAGAGGAACATATATGTAGACTATGATCTACAGGATCTAAAGGCCTAGCCATTAATTATGGAATCAACTGGTGTGCAGTCCGTGGCAGTGGTAATCGTGGCATCGATCTGCCTTATGCTCTTACTACTATTCTGTATAATAATTGGTAACCTAGATTTAGGAACAGGGGTGCCCCTACCATTAAGCAAACTGAAACATTTGCTCAGGGCGCACCCCTGCAGAACACTTAAAAGGCAGCAGTTAAAAAAAATCTTCCTTCCTGCAATACTGCATTTCAGCACCAGTCCACCAGTAAGTGTTAAGTCAGCCCTCCAGTCCACCAGTCAGTGTTAGTCAGCCCACCACACCCACCTCCACAAGCAACCCCCATGTTCCCTGATGAAGCGACGCCGGCTTCATGTGCCGCCACCCATCTACCGATAGGCGGCATTTAAAAGTTTCAGGTGTCAAAAACCCTAGAAACACCCCTGTTTAGGAATATAACTTTATCATCTCATGCATACTTGTTGGATTTGGGATTTAACTATATCTTCATCCAAGAGGTGGAGCTCAAGTGGTTCCTTGGTGAATCTCGAAATTTCTTCTTCGGTTCATTTGCAGCAATGCAGTCTACTAAGCAGTCTACTGTTGGGAGACACATGAAGCGCTTTACAACAGGTAGACATGCTAACAGTCGTTATAGACTTCCTGTCCATTGTGTTGTTTAGAAAATGCAGCAGCTTGGCCTTGCTTTACGGTCGAGGATCTCATTAACGTCCCAATTGAGTATTATGTCACAGAGGTCACAGATACAATATAATGTAAAACGTTTTCAATATTGTAACCAGTAAAAATAAAAAAATATCAGAAAAGAAACTTAAACGATCAAACTGCCTTGGTCTAATGTGGTCTTGGGAAATGGATATCGCAGGTAGCTGAAATATTGCTAATTTTGAGGGCACAAAGAAAAATATTGGGACGTTAAAAGAAAACATGGAATAATAAGTCAGCACCGGACTCATATGTGGGGTGAGACGCTCCTAACACGTGCAGGTACGTACCTATCTTGTGGCGTATGGAATAATAAGTGCTTCTAATAGGTCAAGGGTTATCGTGGAAGCCATTTTTATACAGAGGCTTTAGCTTTGTGATATGAGATGTGAACACCCATATAAAAGCCATGCAGCGGACATTTTATCGAATTCATCTCTTCCTATTCCCAATAGACAAATACGGAAGGAGGGCATTGTGGGAACCTTTTTAATTGTTCTATGATAACATGTGGTGCTCACAAAACCCTAAGTTTATGTTACAAAAATATATATGACAATATAAAGAGTTAAAGGAAAAACATCATATGATGCGGCTAAAACCACTGAGAAAGTCTGGCAGTTGGGAAGATTCCCATTGGATATTTCACTTGTGGGTTATTTATTGGTATTTAATAGGCTTCTCTCTGGGACAGAAGAGGCTGCGTCATTTAGACAGACGGTGCCGCTCAGGGTGGGGCCATCGAAAAGCCAGTTTAATACTTGAGTAGTTCACATTTGAGGATCAGCTTAAAAGCACCAAGTGGACAACGTTCCATGTTAACTGCTCGTATTGGCATCAGCGGACAGACAGTTCAGTAGACCATCATGAAACGTCGAAGAGCTGGACAAAGTTTCCAGTTTTGGTCCGGTTTACGCCTGGGTGTCTGGATCCTCGCTGTTGACTGCAGTCAATTGGTGGTGCCCTTCCTCTCCGGGAACCTATGCATGGACAAAGTACAAAGACCCCCTATTACTATTGGAGAAATCAATGTTGCACTCTGATATGTATAGCTTACGTTCTACTGCCATCTGGTGATAGCAAATGGTAATGCACAATTATGAAATTGAGAAACGGAGAAATGGATGACCTAGGGGCATATTTATAAAGGATTGCTATTTTCGCCATTTTCGCAGGACATCGCAATGACAAATAGCGCTATTTTCGCCTTATTTATAAACCCGCTTGTTTTCACTTTCGCCTTTGCAGAAAAGTATCGATGTGGCGATAGTTTTCACCTTATTCATTGCGTTAAGTGTGGTATCACTGCGAAAGAGAGATTGCTCATCATTGCGAATTTCCGAGCTATTTTTGTCACTTTTTTTTATTTAAAGCCGTTTATAAATAGGGGAATTTTCACCTTTTTGCCCCTTTTCTCCCTTTTGTTGCATTTTTTTGCAGTGTTACCAGAATTTTCGCCAAATATCTTTACTTATTGGAATGTTCCATTAACATGACTATTCCTTACACAGCACTATGGGATGTTCCCATATTAATGGAACTGGTTTGGTAATTAGCTGAAGTTTGCTGAAAATAAACAATACTAAAAAATGTCATATTAATAAAATAGAGAAAATTCACCTTTTGGGTTTTACACTATTTATATCTTTGGCTGAAAAAACACCAAATGTTTTAGGCTATTTTTAAATAGATCAGTGTGTATTAAGCAATTTAATACTACTTTGAAAAACCACCAGGGAGTATTACCTATTTACCATCATATGTGCTGAGCTTTTTCAGCATTATTAGTGTTGATGATGTAAATGATGGAAAATAGTCTAACACCCCCCTGGGTACTTATTAGTATTGAGAAACACTCCACAATGTACTGACACCTTCCATGGACCCATTGGCAGGCTAAATAAATGGGCACTTATGCGTTTTCGCCATCTCAGACTTGGCGAATTGGAATGGCCGAACTTAACGCAAGATCTCTCAGCAGGGACAGAGGGTCATTGGGACGAAAGCTGGCCGGATGGGACCTGTCGATATAATTGTATTGCAGGTGTACAGCAAACTGCCATAATATTGGTAGGTGTATAGCAAACTGCCATAAAATAGGTGGGTGTACAGCAAACTGCCATAAAATAGGTAGGTGTACAGCAAACTGCCATAAAATAGGTAGGTGTACAGAAAACTGCCATAATATTGGTAGGTGTACAGCAAATTGACATAAAATAGGTAGGTATACAGCAAACTGCCATAATATTGGTAGGTGTACAGAAACTGCCATAAAATAGGTAGGTGTACAGCAAACTGCCATAAAATAGGTAGGTGTACAGCAAACTGCCATAAAATAGGTAGGTGTACAGAAAACTGCCATAATATTGGTAGGTGTACAGCAAACTGCCATAAAATAGGTAGGTGTACAGCAAACGGCCATAAAATAGGTAGGTGTACAGCAAACTGCCATAAAATAGGTAGGTGTACAGAAAACTGCCATAATATTGGTAGGTGT
This sequence comes from Hymenochirus boettgeri, assembly GCA_019447015.1. Lineage (NCBI taxonomy): Eukaryota > Metazoa > Chordata > Amphibia > Anura > Pipidae > Hymenochirus > Hymenochirus boettgeri. Next base: position 312,269,914 of record CM033476.1, read on the forward strand.
ACAGCAAACTGCCATAAAATAGGTAGGTGTACAGCAAACTGCCATAAAATAAGTAGGTGTACAGTAAACTGCAATAATATTGGTAGGTGTACAGCAAACTGCCATAAAATAGGTAAGTGTACAGCAAACTGCCATAAAATAGGTAAGTGTACAGCAAACTGCCATAAAATAGGTAGGTGTACAGCAAACTGTCATAAAATAGGTAGGTGTACAGCAAACTGCCATAAAAAAGGTAGGTGTACAGAAAACTGCCATAATATTGGTAGGTATACAGCCAGCTGCCATGATATGAGTACTTGCTCACTGTACATTTACCAATATCATGACAATTTGCTGTACATAGCAAAACCTCTTCCATTTTATTATCATGTCCAAAATACATTTGTATGAACCAATACGCCCTCCACCTTTTACACAACATACTTTATAATGTATATTTAGACTGATTTTATTCAATAAATAAGATGATGCAATTCCTATAAAACCTCAATCTAGTGTTCACAAACCCAGTTAGTCAGTTTTTTAATAGGGTGCAAGGAATAACTCAGCGCCTTACCTCCCAATATATTGCATCTTCAAAGCATTCAGCATCAGATGGCATTCCAAAGAGAGGTATCTTCAACAGGAATCCTACAGGGATAAGGGAGATTCAACAGGTCATACCAGCTGTTCCATTTCACATAGTGCATAGTTGACCTTAGTTCCGGATTCTGCAGGGACAGTCCCACGTTTTAACACTTTGTCTCATTTTGTTTCTGTCCTGCAGAATATCCCTAGATTGGGCAGTGAGTGGGCAGATGGAGAAGTAGCACTGTTAAACTACACTGTGATGTCATAGGTGCTGCTACCAATGAAGTGCTGGGAAACTTTGGAGAAACAAACATCTGAGGTTTCCTATTGAGCTGGGAGACTGATATTACCCAATGAAATACCTAATGGTGGCCATAGACTCTACAATCCCATTGTACAATCTGCAGGTCGTACGATTGTATTGCTGGTCAGCCAAAAATTTTTCAACTGGTCCGATGTGAAAATTATCGGAAGATCGTTGAAAGATCTTTCAATGATCTTCTATACACGATACGTGTATAGGATATCCCGATATCGTACGAACAGGATCTAAGCATCTATGGCCACCATAATGGTGAGTGTAAGGGTCTACAGTCTTAAAACTCCCATACACATCTTGCCATATGTGTAATAAAAACACTTTAATAGACATATTTTTATTAAATGTTAAACGAGTCATGTCTTTAGTTCAACATTGTTTGTGACCCAACCCCCCAACTAAAAGGTTTAACCAAAAACACAATTTGGTGCATTTACAGAAACTGTTGTTAAAAGCGGTAACATAGAGTACAAGAGAGCAATTAAACTAGCTAAAATTTAAAATGAAATATAGATTGCCGAACAAAGCAAGTCCAACCCCAAAATGTTTTTTAAGTATATAAATGGTAAAAAGATGAGGAATGAGCATGTGGGACCATAAAATAATGGGGCTGAGATGGTTATAGAGGATGCCAAAAAGGCTAATGTGCACAAAACTATGCAGAGCTTTGGAAACTTCAAATGATGTGCAAGTGCTGCAAGCAGACCTAGATAGATTATCAAAATGGGCAGCAGAATGGCAGATGAGATTCAATGTTGATAAATGTAAGGTGAGGCATTTGGGATTTAATAATCCCTGTGCCACCTACACCATAAATAACTCTGTGTTAAGTGATTCTGTAATTGAAAAAGATTTGGGGGTTCTGGTAGATAACAGACTTAGCTGTAGCAAACAATGCCAGGCAGCAACAGCTAGAGCTAGCAAGATATTGTCTTTAGACAAGTTAGGGCTGTTTACCGGTACATTGGAGAAGCGACGTTTGCGTGGGGATATGATCACTTTATACAAATACATTAATGGGCCATACAATTAACTCTCTGGTACATTGTTCCAAAACATCATATTACAGGACTCGTGGACATCATTTTAGATTAGAAAAGAAGTTTCATCTTCATCAGGTTAGGCAGACCATAGATGGGAAATCTTTTCCGATCTAATGGGCAGAACCAATGGGAATGCATCATCTTGGTGCATCTATATTTAGCAGATTTTTCAAGCTCTAATCTGCTGAAGATGTGAATTGGAAGATGGGGGTGATGGAAAATTATCCACCTAAATGTAACATAGTAATTGAGGTTGAATAAAGACATATGTCCATCAAGTCAAACCTATTCACTTTTTTTAACCCTACCTAACAGTTGATCCAGAGGAAGGCAAAAAAACCTGCTAAAAAGGAGGGAAAAAAATCCTTCCTGACTCCAAACGGCAATCGAAAAGTATCCCTGGATCAACCAGATATATGTATTAATACCAGTAATTCTCAATATTATATAGTATCCCCGTACCAACCAGAACTACAGTATATGTATTAATACCAGTAATTCTCAATATTATATAGTATCCCCGTACCAACCAGAACTACAGTATATGTATTAATACCAGTAATTCTCAATATTATATAGTATCCCCATACCAACCAGAACTACAGTATATGTATTAATACCAGTAATTCTCAATATTATATAGTATCCCCGTACCAACCAGATCTACAGTATATGTATTAATACCAGTAATTCTCAATATTATTTAGTTTTAGGAACTTATCCAGGCCTTTTTTAAAGCTATTCAATGAACTTGCCATTACCACATCTGCTGGAAGACAGTTCCACAGTTTCACCGTTCTCACTGTAAAGAAACCTTTCCTAACCTGAAGATGAAACTTCTTTTCTTCCAACCTTAAAGGATGTCCACGTGTCCTCTGATATGACCGATTAGTGAACAATGAACCAGAGAGTTTATTGTATGGCCCATTAATATATTTGTATAAAGTGATCATATACCCCGCAATCACCCTTTCTCCAAATATCTAATCTGCCTGCATATTTAAGCCCCTCCATTTCCCTTATTCATTTAGTTGCCCTTCTCTGAACTGTTTCCATTTCCAAGATGTCCCTTTTGTATATGGGATTCCAAAATTGCACTGCATATTCCAAATGAGGCCTTACCAGTGCCTTGTAAAGAGGGAGAATAATTTTTTTCTCTCTTGAATCTATTCCCCTTTTTATACAAGACAATATCTTGCTAGCTCTAGCCGTTGCTGCCTGGCATTGTTTGCTACAGTTAAGTCTGTTATCTACCAGAACCCCCAAATCTTTTTCCATTACAGATGCACTTAACACAGAGTTATTTATGGTGTAGGTGGCACAAGGATTGTTAAACCCCAAATGCATCACCTTACATTTATCAACATTGAATCTCATCTGCCATTCTGCTGCCCATTTTGATAATCTATCTAGGTCTGCTTGAATAGCCTTTTTTTTATTGCCGATGGTCAAAAATAACAGGAAGTGGCAGCAATTTCAATTTGCCAAAAGTCACCTGTGTAAAGAATTCTGATCCTCTCTACTTACTGGAATGTAAAATCCTTTAGTCTGCAGGTGCTCCCTCTAGTGGTTAATAAAGTCAGGCATTTAAAATAAAAACAATATGGAACACCAGTGTAAATCTGGCAATTCACTAGTTGGATGTTAAAGACGGATTAGACTTTAGTTCTGAAGAATGTGTAATTGGCTTTAACATGTAACAGCCCAGTGGCATTTCAGGTGTCTACAACTACAACTAGCAATAAATATCAGTCTGTGTATTGGTCGGTTTAGCTAGACCATGTGACACATTTAATCTAGTCTATCAGGTTCCTGTAAAGTGAGCAGCTAATTAGGAGGCGGAGAAGAGTCTGAGCCTATCAGGGCTGTTAAAACTGATCTCTTTTTATTTCTTTGGAAAATCTCCTTTAATAATATGAAGAATCCAACCCTGAAATTAAAGGTTAGAATCTCGTTTCCCAGCCTAACGTCACTATCATCAGTTTATACCACAAAGCAAATAGCGCCCCCTATAGTGTGCAGTTTTCTGTGTGTCTGATAATGGATTACCACAAAGATGAACTATGGTACTAATATGGTACAGTTTATGGTTAAAGCAATTAAATGGATCAAATTACCAGTACAACTTTACTTTAATGGACCCTTGAAAAGAGAAAAACTCTATTGTGGGATAGAGATAATATTATTGTATTAAAGGAATTGTTTTACTCTTGAAGGGCATCTCCATAGCTGGCCTTCTGCTGCTTTTTCCGATCGCAAAAGAAAAGTCTCAGCCAATCACTGAGCAGCTGCTGGTCTGGTCCCTTCAACGGTCAGAAAAAGCAGCAGAAGGAGAGCGAACAAAGAACAAAGACAGGTACCGTAAGTAAGTTTAAATTCCAAATTGGGGGGAAATAGACCTAGCGAAGTTTAGGTTATGGGCCATTACCAGTACAACAGTCAATTTGTAACAAATTACATATACGTGCATAGAATAGCAGCAGGAGGCAGTGAGGATGGGAACCCGACCCCACATACCAGGAAAAGGCTCCTACTCTTCAGTTTCCTGCACCATATTTCGGCCATGCAGGATGACCATATGCAGCAGAAGAGAAAGGTAGGGGTCATTAACACTACATACATTTCAGTTGGACATGCACTTTAAACAAAGGCCATAATATGTTACACAAATAGATAGGGCATAGACCCTCAGCATCCAGTCAGTGCAGCTCTTCTAATTAGATTGATTGAGAGTGTTCTCCAATTAGAGGTCTATCTGGTCAACCTACATGCGTCATGCGTATCCTCCAACATTCTCCTTTAATAGTTACACTTATAGAAACAAAATGATACAGAGCTGCAGGGGGAGGGTAATGAAGTGAACCTGATCTTAGTACAGCTCTGTGCAATGTATCTCTCAATATCACAACTTTATTAGTTAAACTTATAGAAACAACATGATACAGAGCTGCAGGGGGAGGGTAATGAAGTGAACCTGATCTTAGCACAGCTCTGTGCAATGCATTTAATAATTGTGTACCTAAGGTGAATATTGGAGGGTATGGTTATATATGTGTTTAGATAAGATTACCTTTTTCTTTTTACTGTTTCCTTACTAGAGATGTTCGAATCTCCTAATTTTTGTTCCGTTTTCGGATTTACGGATTTTGGAAATAATCCAAAGATCCAAAAATGGAATGTACTTTCGAAAGTTCCGAACGTATTTTCGAGGGTTACAAAATGTATGGGGCTATTTTTGGTAAACCTCGAAAATGACCTCATACTGTACTTTCAGTAACCCTCGAAAATACAATTAGAAATTACTTTTGAATTTCCGGTCGTATTTTCAAAGCTTATCGAAAGTACGAGGCCATTTTCAAGGGTTACCAAAAATATATTCGTACATTATTATTATTGTGGATTTATATAGCGCCAACATCTTCCTTAGCGCTTTACAATTACATTTGATACATACAACCTATCAGTATCTCTTTCTTATTGTGGGGGAAACTGTAGTGATTGGAGGAAACCTACGCAAGCACGGGGAGAACATACAAACTCCTTGCAGAGGTGTCCAAGGGTGGAATCGAACTCAGGACTACAGTGGTGCAAAGGCATCAGTGCTAACCACTGAGTTTCAGAAACCCTCAAAAATATGATCACAAGTTCCGAAATCCGAACGGTCAGCTTGGTCCCGACAGAACGTTCAGATTTCGGAACCAAGCTTTTTTTCGGAACCGAGTTGGACCCGGATCCCATTGAGCAACTAAATATTCTCAGGCTGAGGCTGCACTACAATACGTGCGATTGCGCCAGTGTTTTGCACGCATCGTTATTCACTTGACACCAGCGCGCCTACTGTGGCATGCATTATGACGGAATAGTGTGGCCCCACTGCATGGCTGCACACAGATCCATTCTTGTTGAGCCAGCAGGATAGAATTTGCATGATAACTTCTCTTAACTCTTTCAATGCTACTTTGTCCACCTTAGAAGTTATAGTGGCTTTTAACCCATGATGTCATGATGTGCAATAATTGAATAAAGGATAGAAGGTGGTACTTGTAAACGTAAAATGTAAAAATGTATTTATATTTAAAAAAAAAAGAAAAAAAAAAATAATAATAATAATAATAATAATAATAATTGTACAGAAAATATAAACTAGACAAAGCTGAGGTTTGCATTATGTATTTTTAGACTGTGGCTGCCACCTGGTGTCAACAATTACAATTACACACAGATTGGGATCATCTGCCTCTGACCCAATATTTATTCATTAACTAGGTTGCCCTTCACCAAGACATAAGGCCATGCCCTGAAGCCCTGCCAACGTGGCACGTACTGAGGCCAGTATTTTTAAAGGGCATGTTCACGTATCCCATTACTGGCCCCACTGTGTAGTGTTAAAAATCCTTACATTACATCTCTGCTCCTTAGGGTTCTTCTGCAGTGCTTGTCCAAAGTCAAGAAAACTAAAGAGTAGGAGCTGTCTTCCTGTGTGAAAGTTTCTGCCTCCTCCTTGTCCTCTGAGAGGACAGTGGAATGTGCAGGGGAGCCCTTTACCCCTTCCCTCCATCCCTCTGGAGCCCTCTTTATTGCTGGGTGCCCTATCTCTAAAAACTGTAAACACATGGTAGGGCACACTATCCCAACCCAAACCGCTAAGTCTGTTTGTTAAAAAATGCTGCAGAACTCTACTTCATTCCCCCAGCGTTCTGTATTGCAGCAGCTGCCTCTCAGCCAATCAGAGATGCAGCTGCTGGTCTGGCCCCCTGCTTGCAGTTCCGGCAAGCATAGGGCCTAGATCTGAGCACCAGGGATCGAAGGATTGTAAGTAGAGTTCTGCAGCCTTTTTTAACAAACAAAGGAGGGCATGCCCTTTAAAGGGAGAGGTGACAACCCTAAGTAGGAGGCGCACATCACAACACAAAAGAAGACACTGACTGCTCTTTTTAAAGCCATTCTAGGTAAGTTCTTTTATTTTTAATGCTAAATTGCTTCTTTATGTAACTTATTCTGCCCGAGACAAAGGATTTCCCTTAACATTATACAGTAAATAAAGCTGATTAAAGGCAGCAGACCAATGTCATTTGCTTGTATTTGAATAATGAACTCACCTACAAAAATTCCTCCAATAACGGCAAATCCCAAAGCTACAAGCAATGCCAAAAACTGGTACAATGATTGTGTCTTGGCTGTGCGGCTTCCATCTTGTATTAAAGGGAAGACGTCCTCCATGCTGAAAAAGAAAAAAAGAATCTCAATCTAATACGGTAGGACATTTCCACCATCATCATACAGAGCAGGGATGAAAGGGAAAAAGCCACACGCCTCTTGTACTAATCCATATCAGGAAATGGTTAAAAACTTCTGGCCTCCTTGGACCAATAAGATTGCAGCATGAATGATCTCAACAAAGAAAATAAACATTTTAGTCAAAACGTAGCTGCACCATAATTACATAGCAATAGGCAATACTTTGGATTCTGTAATTAACTTGATTGTAGGCACCATGCATAAAGACTTACCCTTCGCCATAGATATCCATTGTGGCAAAGAATGCTACAATAGCTCCAATGATGGCTCCCAGAACCCCAGGCATTCCATGGAGGTTGTGGACCCCACAGGTATCTTGGATCTTCAGCTTTGAATCCAGCACTGGCTGTTCTCAGGGACAAAACAGAGACAAAGTACCATATTATGTACAAATGGCTCCTGCATGGACAATGCAACACAACACAATGGATTCAATTTGGAATAAACCAGACCCTTGTACTGGCAAATTGTTTACCACATTATTAATCAGATGTTTGACATGTTGCCAGAAGAGATCCCAAGAGGGCAGAGCTGGTATGAAGAAACCCCATTTGCCCAATGGTTAGTCTGCATTTCCAATGGGGAGAATTTTTAATTACCCCAATAAGCCACTAAGCTTAGCAGCTCACCGTGAGATATTTGTATCCAAGGGTAGAGATCATGCCAGCTAAAGTTCCCGCAATCATGGCTCCAAAAGGTGTCAACATCATCTCAGCGGAGGTTCCCACTGCAACACCTCCTGCCAGAGCTGCATTCTGGATATGAACCTGAGGAGAAGACAATGACCAGGTTAAGATTGTAAAGAGCAATGGGCGTAAAGAGGTCACACATGCTCCAAAATAATCGCTTACTAGCAACCAATCAGATATCACTGTATGCTATTTTAACTGCAGTGATCTCTGATTCGTTGCAATCATTAACCGGGCAACTAAAATGGAAAAAAAAAGAATTACCCATTACTGGAAACTATAATTCTTCCCAACTATCGGTGTTGTTGTTATTCTATCCCTTTTCCTTTAGATATCCAATCAATCTGAATCATTTTACATTTCACATGTCAATCAATTGCTTTATTACCACAAACCTTTCTGTTGTGTTCAGTTTTGACAGTCGGTATGCTGTTTGCAGCTGGCCTGTGTGATTTGCATTGAAACTCCCCTTACATAGCATGCTTACAAAACAAATACTGGAAAAGAGGCATGCAGCAACACACACACCTCAGAGTAAGTGCTACTTCCATGTATTCTTTTATAGATTTAGATAAAGCAAACATTTATATACCCTTTAACCCCCAGATGCCATATGCCAGCTTCTTAGACTGTTCTCTATTCAGAGAACCTCACAACCTCTTAAACTCTTAACCTCATAACCATTTGTTAAATTAATATTTAGGCTCTTGGTCTGGTGTTGGTGGTCAAAATTGATAGACCATGTGAAATATTTTGTTTTGTATTTGTGAATTAAAGGGCAACTATACTGAAAAAATCTCTAAATAAATATGTGTAAGTAGCATTTACTCTGAAGCATGTGTGTTGCTGCATGCCTTCAATTCTGTACTTGTTTTTCTAAGGAGCAGTATCCCCCCCTCTTTTAACCACTTCCATCTGACCTGACTTTTCCCGAACAAACCAACAGTCAAAACTGCACACAACACACAGCATTCCAACTACAGGACAACTGATCACAGAAGAATAGTTAATAAGAGCAGAAACTTGATTGACAGCTGAAAAGTAAGCTGTTTCAGATTGAATATATAAAGAAACAGGGGGCAGATAAACAAATAAATGTTACAGCGGTGATTATGAAGAATTACTTTCCAGTAATGGTCAATTTGACCATTTCACTTATTGTTATTGCCCATTGGAAGTGTCTAACTACAGTATCTTTAAAGTTAAAGGAATAGTTCACTGCAAAAGTGAACTATCCCTTTAATGCATTGTTTTTATACCAGGAGGATAAGAAGCTATGCATTACCTTCCATTCTTTAATCAATGCAAGTGGAGCCAGGAATGAAGACAGAACAAACCTTTTGCATGATCCTCCGCAGCAGCACTGACAGGTCCAGGCCGCTTCCTAGTTCTGTTTGACTATAGCATGCATTATTGTGCAAGCGCGCTATAGTTAATCAGAACCCGGAAGCAGTTGTGACCTGTCAGTGCTGCTGCGGTGGATAGCGTGAAAGGTAAGTTTGTTCTATCTTAGTTCCAGGCTCCCGATGCATTGATTGAAGAACGGAAGGTAAGACATAGCTCCTTAACTTCCCGGTCTTCAATCAATGCATTAAAGGAATAGTTCACTTTTGCAGTGAATCGAGACGGAGCATGGATGGTATGTAGCGTGATCACCCCGGTACTGCATCCCTATTAGAGAATCATGCACACCCTATAGCACAATATAACAATAAGAGTTTCATGATCATATAAAAACTTCAAGGCCAAAGGCTGGAACTCCAAGGTGAACGACGGGTAATACTATTCTAGCATTTTTAAAGTACCATATTACAAGTACAATTTTCTTAGAAACACGTTAGTAATTTCCTTAGAAACACAGGTATCATTGGATGATTATTATACTTTTCCTGGCAGGAAATGGTAAGCCCTCCTTTCTTAGAGAAGACATATCTAGAGAGGAGACTTCTGGGTAGTTACAGCAGCTCTTAAGTGAATGCACTGCCACTGTAGCTCTTGGGCTAATAGGGCCTTATAGTGATCAGTGACTGACCATATCCAGCTTCCCTTCTCCATTGACCAGAGCAGAGATGGCGAATGTAGCCAAGGTGCAGGCAGCCAGAGAATAGTATGTGTTCATCACAGTGCGGTGCTGATCATCTCCGTGAGCAGTAACAGCTGAGTTGAAACTGGGCCAGAACATCCAAAGGTAGATGGTCCCTGTAGAGGTTTAAAAGGAAATAAGGTAATGTTGTTGGAGGATGAGCTAATATGTGTGGGACTCCAGCTCTCCTATGTTCCACGGAAGTGTTAGATTCATTCATTAAATCCTTGTACAAATGGCCTGACCTAGGTACTTGCTGGGTTTCTCCCAAAGAATCTGGAATGGGTAAATGCTTAAACACCGCTCTCATAGTCAGTGATACTAAAGGGCATGTCCATCCATAAAACAAAAACTGATCACATGTCTGTTACCTGCCCCAAACCCTAACTGATATATTCAGCCCGTTATTAGATACATTACTAACCAGATACTTATTGCCTCCAGTCAATCTAGGTTGTGACTGCTGACATGACAGCCAATGATTGACTGATATCACTGTTACCTCCTCTGCACATGCTCACACTTATAAAAAGCTCAGTGAGCAGAGGAAGGAGGCAGATACCTTTTCCAGAACAGAAAATAATTTAGTATTAAATATCTGGTTACAAATGCCTGTAATAAACTGATAAATGTCACAATTGGGGGTTGCAGGCACATAACTGACAAATCACCAGTTTTTTTAAGGCTGGACGTGCCCTTTAATTATATTCTTAGCATTATATGTTAAGTATCCTATTTAAGGGATAGCCACATATAATTCATAAATTAAAAAAAAACCAAAAAAAAAAACCAGTGGATATTGGAGAGAGAACTAGTAAAGACACATTTGGCAGGAGCCAGATTGTAGAAAATGTTCCATGTGTCCATTTGCAGAGAACTTAAATAGGATTCCTAAAGAAAACTTCCTAATTTTAGCACATGAATGCTTGGTGAATGACTAATTCTGCCCCCTCCATCTTTCACATGATATGGTCCAGCAATACAACCTAGGGGCATACTCATTGTCTGTGATCTCCTTCTAGGCAAAAGCCACAAATAGGAGGTTTTGTGTTACTAGAGAATGTCATCAAGTAAATTCAGCCTGAAATGTCATAGAGAAAATGACAATGGGTGGTCTGTGGCCCAATAAAGCAAAAAATACAATAATAATGTTCATTGCATTTAACCATTGTCAGGCTGTTCTGATCAACCAATTAGAAACTCCACATTTTCTTTCTTACCAATCATTGCGAAGAGGTCTGAGTGATAGACAGATCCCTCCCTCTGCCGACTCTTCTCAAGGTCAGGTCTGTAGAGGACTCTGGAAACAACCAAGCCGAAATAGGCTCCAAAGGTGTGAATAGTCATGGAGCCACCAGCATCTTTTGCCTAGAAAATAGAAGAATTTAATTATTGTACGGTTCAATTCCCTTCATCCAACTCAATGGTACTCCGTTGTTTCAGTTTCACGTGCTCTAAATCCTGTGCAAATTATCAGCTGCCATGTTAACCA
>CM033476.1:312288907-312458124 GCA_019447015.1 Hymenochirus boettgeri
TGCCTCAACTGTAAACAGGAAGTCAGGGCAACTGCATCTACTGTAAACAGGAAGTCAGGGCAACTGCATCTACTGTAAACAGGAAGTCAGGGCAACTGCATCTACTGTAAACAGAAAGTCGGGGCAACTGCATAAACTGTAAACAGGAAGTCGGGGCAACTGCATCAACTGTAAACAGGAAGTCGGGGCAACTGCATCTACTGTAAACAGGAAGTCAGGGCAACTGTATCTACTGTATACAGGAAGTCAGGATAACTGCATCAATTGTAAACGGGAAGTCAGGGCAACTACATCTACTGTAAACGGGAAGTCAGGGCAACTACATCTACTGTAAACGGGAAGTCAGGGCAACTGCATCTACTGTAAAAAGGAAGTCAGGACAACTACATATACTGTAAATTGGAAGTCAGTGCAACTACATTAACTGTAAACAGGAAGTCAAGGCCACTGCATCTACTGTAAACAGTAAGTCAAGCCAACTGCATCTACTGTAAACAGGAAGTCAGTGCAACTACATTCACTGTAAACAGGAAGTCATGACAACTATATCTACTGTAAACAGGAAGTCAGGGCAACTAAATATATTGTAAAAAGGAAGTCAGGGCAACTACATCTACTGTAAACAGGAAGTCAGGGCAACTACATCGACTGTTAATAGAAAGTTAAGGCAACTACATCTACTGTTAATAGAAAGTTAAGGCAACTACATCTACTGTAAACATGAATTAAGGGCAACTGCATTCACTGTAAACAGGAAGTCAGGGCAACTACATCTACTGTAAACAGGAAGTCAGGACAACGACATCTACTGTAAACAGGAATTAAGGGCAACCACATCTACTGTTAATAGAAAGTTAAGGCAACTACATCCACTGTAACCAGGAATTAAGGGCAACTGCATTCACTGTAAACAGGAAGTCAGGGCAACTACATCTACTGTAAACAGGAAGTCAGGACATCTACATCTACTGTAAACAGTAAGTTAGGACAACTACATTCACTGTAAACAGGAAGTCAGGGCAACTACATTTACTGTAAACAGGAAGTCAGGACAACTACATCTACTGTAACCAGGAATTAAGGGCAACTGCATTCACTGTAAACAGGAAGTCAGGACCTCTACATCTACTGTAAACAGGAAGTCAGGCAACTGCATCTACTGTAACTAGGAATTAAGGGCAACTACATCTACTGTAAACAGGAAGTCAGGGCAACTGCATCCACTGTAAACAGGAAGTCAGGGCAACTGCATCTACTGTAAACAGGAAGTCAGGACAATTACATCTACTGTAACCAGGAATTAAGGGCAACTGCATTCATTGTACACAGGAAGTCATGACATCTACATCTACTGTAAACAGGAAGTCAGGGCAACTACATCTACTGTAAACAGGAATTAAGGGCAACTACATCTACTGTAAACAGGAAGTCGGGGCAACTAAATCTACTGTAAACAGGAAGTCGGGGCAACTGCATCTACTGTAAACAGGAAGTCAGGGCAACTGCATCTACTGTAAACAGGAAGTCAGGGCAACTGCATCTACTGTAAACAGGAAGTCAGGGCAACTGCATCTACTGTAAACAGGAAGTCAGGGCAACTGCATCTACTGTAAACAGGAAGTCAGGGCAACTACATTCACTATAAACAGGATGTCAGGGCAACTACATCTACTGTAACCAGGAATTAAGGGCAACTGAATCTACTATAAACAGGAAGTCAGGGCAACTACATCTACTGTAAACAGGAAGTCAGAGCAACTACATCTACTGTAAAAAGGAAGTCAGTAAAAAGGTGAAATATTCTTAAAGCCCTGGTCATGTTGCCAGGGAGAAATGCATAGACTTTAATATAATATAATATACTGTAACAATACTTTTAAACATTGTTCTCCCATTAGTTCATGTTTACCTTGCCCGTTCCCAGGTTGCTATACAGTATGTATACTTTTAATATGAAACCAAAGCACAAATGACATTTTATAATATAATTGAACATTTTCAGGGCCGATAGCATTAGCAGTCATCTAAAGAGGAAGTTGAAAATGCAAAGGTAAATAATTCCTCCAAGACGCTGCCACACAAACCATTCCATAATACTTCCCCGAAGGTATAAAAACATTTTGGTATAAATCTGTCAATTTTAGAATTAGTCGTTTCCTATTAGAGTCATATCAAATCTAAATGTAAAGTAATAAAATGTTCTACCTGTGGTTAAAACTATAACACCTGAATGTCAGGTAAAACTGGTTGGAGAATTTTCTTTTGCAGTAACAAATAGGGGAAACACGTGACATTCCTTATAGTCCTGTACCGTGCTAGGAACATATTGTACACATCCATCATAGCTGTAGTCTCAGCAATGCATAGGGGTATGTGGGATGATCTTATTAAACCAACAACCAAGGTCAACTGGAGGACATAAAGAGACATTATTTGCCCAAGGGTTTTCTTACTTCGAAAACATATCACATATCATTGCAATACAATCATTCTAGATATATTTTAAGGACCACTTGACCCTGCAACAACCTTTCCCCAAAAATCTCTACTTTTATTGGAAGTAGGAACATGGTTTTCTGCCTCCTGATTTGTATTAATGAAAAAGATCTTAACTTCTGAAATGTTGCTCAAAAAGCAGCTCTCATTCTCCCTGTCTGACTTCAATGTAAAATATTGTTACAGGTCAGGAGTCAGGCAGGGGAATTACTTTTCTGACTTTTCATTGAAGTCAAGACCAAAGTTTTACAAAAGCAAAAAAAAATATACCCTAGCTTTCATGGAACTGTTCTATGCTTATATGTGGCACTTAAAAATTTAGAGCTGGCAGGACCCCCAGCTGTTGATGATCGGTAAAATAGCAGATTCTCCAAAAGGGATCCCACATGCTCTAGAATGAAACGCCGGTCAATTCAAAGAATTCAATCGCATTGATCGGAATATCAAGGACATTTTTTCATGTTTTCGATGGACCAATCGGCGATAGGTGGGAATTTCCAATAGTTTCTTCTGATTGGATTGTTTTGCCCAATAGAGAATCCAATTGGAAAAACATTGGACCCTCAATTAAAAAAAACTATTTATAGTGAAATCCCAAAAGTTAAGAAATATGAAGGAGCTCACTGCATATGGGATTTTACAATTTATTGTGCAAACAACATACCTGATTTGTGGATAGCCTTAAACCCCTGGGGTAGGGGATAGGAGGATTTCACCTACCAACTGTCTGGCAGCAGACATCAGTATGATAAAGTGACTCTATATAGTTCACCCCTTAAACCCAACCTCCCTAATAGTTTGAAAGCTGGACAACATACTGTAGGACTATCCTGAGGAAGATTAGAGACTGCATTTGACATCCGTCCCATTGCATTGTCATTCAAATGATTTGGGATCATTAAAGGCTACACAGTTTTTGTCTCATAATGATCACTCAGACCATTAGATTTTGCCTCAGGCAGGAGAAATTAGTTGACCTGATTGAGAAAAATATCAGTTGGAGTGGTTGAACCATGCCTAGCCTAAGGACTGTAATATGGCTTTATGATGATTTTCATGGAGAGGTTCACATTGGATATTTTGGTAGCTCATATTCTATTAAAATGTATGTGTGTGTTTATCATTCCAATGATTACAGGTAGGGTTAAGGCTTTCGCTAACAGGGCGTGGAAAATAATTTGCCCTGGAGGTAAAATTCTAACTGCACCTGCACTTTAAAGGAAGAAAGATTTTGTTTTTCAAACAAACTTTGACTGTGATTTGTCATGAGCTGAACATGACATTCTCCTTCCAGTTCTCCGAAAGATTAATCATTGAGACAAGCTTGGTGGGTATCCAGCTCAGATATTCAATAGCTGAAATACTTACAAGTGGTGCAGAGTTAGCCTTGGGCTTCTTGTGGGGCAAAAATATGGGGCTGAGAAAAAATTTCAGCAGAAAGATTCTGTATTGGAGACAACTGGGGATTTATTGGTTTTAAGAAATGCCATGTTTACCCTTTGTGCATCGTTTAAACGCGGCTTTAAGACACAAACAGGGAGATGTAATAAATGTTCTTATTGTTAAATATGGTGCTAATTTTGCCCCAAGCAATCAGATGTTATCTTTCAAATGTTAAATAAGATCTGATTTGTTGGGGCAAAATTAGCACCATTTTAAACTAACTTTTTATTGAATCTCTCCATACATAACCCCATTTAATTCTCTCCAACTATCACTGTACTATTTTTTTTGTTAATCTGTCCCCTATTTCTTTTGATATCCAATCTGAGCCATATTACATTTCACCTGTCAATCAAGTGCCTTAAACACCCACAGTATCATAAACTTTTCTGTAATGTATAGTTTGGCTGTAGCTGGAATGGTAACAGTTGGTATGTTAACTGTGTGGTGGGAAATTTCCTCTCCTAATGCTGCCTCATAGGGATTACTGAGCATGCTTGCCCTCACAGGGAGTGAGATAATCTGGCAGGGGGCTGGGGAACAGAGAGACTGAGCTTCAGCAAAACAAGTACTGGATTGAAGTCATGCAGCAACACAAACACATCATAGTCAGTGCTGCTTACATGTATTTATTTATAGGTTGATATAAGGCAAAGTCTTTTTTCAGTGTATAATTCCTTTAAATAGAACACCACAGAATGGAACAGATTAGAAACAATATAAAACTTAACATATGTTTATTATTTCCACTTTATCTACCTAGACTTGCTAACACAGGTTGACATCCCATGACCTGAGTTGACCTCATTTTATCTTCTACTCACCTTTCTATACCAACATGAATCTTGCCGTTGTGAAACCCATGGAAAAAGCCTTGAATGAGAGTTGACCACTGCAGGGCGAAAGCCGCGATGAGAAAATTAAAAGCTACACTGCTGAATCCGTATCGCTTAAGGAACGTCATCAGAAAACCGAAGCCGATGAAGATCATTACATGCACATCTTGGAAACCTATAACACAAGGACTTAGTGTTACTGTACCATGCCAATGTGATTCCCATATTCCTAATTGTGGCTGTAGCCTTTAGCTAGTCCCATTGACTGTGACAGAGTTGTTCTATTGGGTTGCCATATTATCTCTTCTTTATACATCATATAGTAATGTTCATTCAAAAACCAATCAGATCCACCATAGATTACATATGGATTGTGCAGCCTTCAAACATTGTGTAATATTAAGGCCTAACTACCTGAACACATCCCTCCCAATTGGCCTGTTTTATGTGACCCCTGGCCACCTGTTTTATGTGGCCCCACGCCCCTGGATTTGTCTCTTAAAGGACAACTCCACCATCATAAGAACATCTTTTAGAAAGAATGGCCTCTTTAAAATATGTTGATATATCATACTTTGTCCTATGAATTCATTACTGTATGCCTGCTATGCTTCTGGATGCCTCATGGAAACTGAGCAATTTAGAAACCTGTACTGAGCCTGGGCATGCTCAGAAGAGGCAGCTAGGGGATTAACATTCAGTCATTGGCTGTGATGTCAACTGTCAAATCCATAACTGACAGTTACTAACTGGAAGAACCAGGAAGCAGAAACAGGGGAAACAGGACATTGTGCAGGATTTCAGGTTAGACTTATATATTTCAGATTTTAAACTATTACAGTTTAGGGTTTTGTGGGGTGATTTACCTGTATGTAAGTTTTCATTTTGGGGCTGGACTTGCCCTTTAAGGTTAGTACACACGTGCAATGGCGGGTCCTGACCCGCGACGCATGATGAGTACGAACGAAAGTTTCGGCCAATAATCGGCCCGTGTATGGGCACTTTATCGTCCAAAACGGCTGTTCATTCGGTGATCCACCAGGCGGATCAGGCAATGACCACCGAACGAACGGCCGTGCGATCGCGGGTCCCGCGTTTGTGTACAAACCTTTAGTAGTATGATTCAGTTTGTGGGTGGGGCATCAGGGGCAATGCCTCATATTACACAATTCTGTCCAGATTGTATACAAATTGTATATGCACATTGTAACGTGTGTGCATAGATTCTACAATATAAATCAGAATTCCTTTTATTAATCCAGCTTTCAGGAATTCCTTTAGGGATGTGGAAAACTATATCTTTTTTTGTAAACTACAACTCTCAATGTTTTCCCAGCATTTCCCTACAGTTTATTTTAAACTTTGCTATGTGGTTGTATTTTAATTTGTAAATGGGCACATTGGAACTTCTGACATCATGCAGTAGGAGGGGCGGGACTAGAGCCATTCACCGCCAATCAAAACTGTCTGTTTAATCTTCGCTGCCACTAATCCCCCTCATCCACAAACTGGGACTGTCACAGTGGGATGGGCTTGAACACTCCGATTGCAGTTTATAAATGGAGGGAATAGGTGTACTTTATAGCAGAACACATTAGCGTCAGTTTATAGGTGCAATTAAGGTGATTCCTAGATATAATGGGCTGTTCTCAGAAAGCCAAGGGCTCTTGGCAGACAATACACATCAATCTGCTGGTCCTTCCAGTTGCAACCTGCATTGAAAGCTTTAACGCCCATTATTGGCTTATATTCTCTCAGCAAATTGTGAGGTGAGGAAGATAAACAACTGCTATTGGCTTGACCCAAAATGGCCCTGCCCAAAGCTGCATGGAGCTGCCATACCACTTGTTCTCTGCAAAACTCAAAAGGACTGCATCAGCATTTTAAACCGAGACTGGTGAATAAATATGGCAACAACTTCATTTATGTATCGAAGGGAATGTTATGTGCTCGCCATAACCCAGACTTTTTTGTCTATTTAAAGGGAAAACACAGAATAAACCACTTAAAAAGACATCACGCCCTAAAGCTGCCTATAGACCTCCTGACATTCAGCTGATCCCAAACAAACGGCCTCTCAGTGTTTCTGGTTCCTTGTGATACTGGAAATGAACGATTTTCTACAAATTATCCAAGGGGAGTCCAGGTTTCCTGTTTATGATGGATAGAATTCATTCAATGTTAGGGTAACTGCTTGAAATGAATAAAGGGTTTATCCCACAATGCATTGCACTGAGCTGGTTACTCTAGGGCAGGGATGTCGAACCTTGGCCCTCCTGATGTCGCTAAAAGAACATTAAGAAGTATTAGAGGTATTTTGCCTTTAGTTCTCCTTCATACTGCCTTTTTTTTAAAGAAGGTCCTTTCTAAAGTGCAAAATGTTTCTGCCCAGGAATGATCAGTCTGAGCTAACATTTCATTCATTTGGCTTTAATTATAATTGGAAAGTAATTTAGACAAAAATCCACATTATCCTTCAGCGTGACATCTTCCAGCTTTGCGCATATTTCCTTTAGCACAAAGAGGCAAAGTGGGAATAGCTCCTCCCTCATTCACTGCCGCTGACACTCCTCCAAACTCTTGCAAAGATGTTAAAGGGTATGTCCACCCTTATTTCTATTTTTTAATATTGCCTTCCCCCTGGTCCCCCAGCCCCAACCGCATGGTTTTTATTTTTAGAAAGCCCCCCAAACTTTTACTTACCTCCCCTCTTTCCTTCGCCGCGCTGCCGGCCCTTTGCTTGCGAGAATGCAAGCAGAGGGCGGGACCGGCAGTCGCGTCTGTGATTGGCTGAGCGGCAGCCAATCACGGACGCGGCTGCCGGTCATTCAGTGCAGCAGAGGAAAGAGGAGAGGTAAGTAAGAGTTTGGGGAGCTTTCTAAAATTAAAAACTATGCGGTTGGGGCTGGGAGACCAGGGGGAATACTGTACTGAAGGGGTTTTATGCTAGGGGGAGGGATAGTAGAACGGGAGGGAGAGGGAGGGGGAGAAGAGCTGCAGTACGCATGGCAAAAATCTACCTGAGGCCAGGTAGCAGGCAGAGCCCTGCTAGCCTCCTGGTGGGCAGTTTTTGGGACTTTGGGGCTCTTTCACGCTGCTCACTTCAAACTCAGGGTTGTGGAGAGCGTGGCGCATGCTTTGCGGGGCGTCGACTACCCGTCTGGCTTGTCTGGGTCTAGGCGCCCCGTCTTCCCCGGGGTCCTTTACAATTAACACCCATCACAGACGCGCCTAGCCGGGTCCCGGGGATGTGTCTCAGAGATGCGGACTGCGGTCGTGCTGGGCCATCTGGGCCTACGCCCTACACCCCTCCTCCACATCTGCTGCCTGCCCTTCCCAGTCCTTCCCTTCCACCTCCACCCCGACCGAGTGGATGCCGCGACTGCCGGTCCGCGCCCCTCCCTTGCTGTCCATGTGGTGCAGCTAAGCCGGCAGCGCGGCAAGATCAGTAGTGGGAGGTAATGAAGTTAGCGGGGGCTTTCTAAAAATAAAAACCATGCCGGTTGGGGCTGTGGGGACCAGGGGAAGGCAATTTAAAAAAATCGGAGACAATAAGGGTTTGACATCACCCTTTGTACATCCAATTTTTCAATTATTGCTAAGGGCCAAGCTATTGTGCAGTCTTGAAATGCGTAAACTGGGAGAAATTGGCCACTTGGCTCACCGGCAGGACTAGCAACTTGTTAATGGGTCCTGAGTTGTCGTTGGGTGATGTTTCCGTTTTGCATGTCCTAGGTGTGCTAGCCTCAACCCGCCCAATTGTGATGGGGGTTGTTTAGATTAGTAATATCTGCGGCCGTAATCGGGGTTTAGATGGAGCCCCGCCTCGGCGTCAGTACATGACGGGTCCTATTATCTAAACTACTCACTGTTGTCTTAACCGTGCTATCCCCCCATGGACGCCGAACAAAGGCAGAAATCAGCTGGCCAATTTGATTTTTCTGTCTCCATTTATCTTCGAATCGCGTCCAGTGCCTTGGCGCACCCCTTCCAATGGTCCCTGGTGTAGTTGAGTTTCGGACCATATGATCACTAACTTTGGGACACATTTCCCCTATCCTAGGCTGTGTCTGCTGAAATGGTTTGATCACAAGTCGGATGATTGCATCTAGTGGTGGGCCCATGGATGTTCTCGCTCACGCGTGAATGCAAAAGCTAGCAAGACGTCCTGTGGCCCTCCGGGGCGACACAACCGACCAAGAGCTGTCCACAATGGTCGAGGGAAAACCTGAGATTGCGCGGTGTGGCCAAGTTGTCCGTTGTTCAATCGTCAATGATTAGCAGTCCCGCAGGTGTAATTGTGCGGTGTAAGAGTGGCCCAGGAGCCAACCCGTCATAGCATCCCGTACCGTGGTGTGATAAAAATCGACATGCGCCCACAGGCACAATTCTAGGTCTCAAAGAGGTTGTGGTGCTAATATATGTCTTTAGTCTTTTGGAACTCATCTAAACCAATCACGCTCTTTACCAACTTCCGAGGTCACCCCTGCCTTCAAGGCATCCGGTAAAAAAGGTTTCGGTGGCTTGCCCCTTGAACCGGGAAGAAATAGGGAAGTTTGGCAAAATTATAGTTATGCCCGCAACGAAATAACAGACAGACCATTTTAAACGGAAAAATTAGCGAGGAATCTGAGATGATTAGTGCGAGGAATCTCCTATCTTCTGGGATTAGACAGTAAAGATGGGAGTACGGATGCTGTGAGATACCGGGAAGGGATTGAACTGGGGGCAAAAAACGCAAGCCGTCCCTATGGACCTTAGTAACGCCGTTTGTTTATTGTTACCCTTACCAGCCCTGGTCCCGTGTTAGAATACTAACTTTGATCGGAATAACCTCTGCCTGAAGCCTATTGATGGTGCCTGGACGATGAGGATCCCCGCCGCGTCTGTAAATAGTAAAGGGTGAAACCAATTCCCATATTCTGAGAGGCACACACAAAAAGGATGATGTGGTGACATAGACGATTTAACTCAAATTGGGAGGGTGGGCGATAAATTGCTAGGCAAGGGTGAGAAATACTTTTTTTTTCCGCATAGTGCAGTGAATAAGGATACTGGGTGCCATCGAGTGTCAGCTGTATTTTGGGTTTTTTTGTCTTCTCCTTGGTACAGTATAAAACCACCTACCCGCAAAAAAACTCCTTGGTAATGTCCCTCCGCAAGTTTGAAAAAACCCCTGAATGAAATGACAAGGCGGAGCCAGGTTCCTCTCAGCTGTATTGCCGTGCACTTTCTATCTAATCTCTGAGTTGAGAATAGGTATGCAGGAAAAAAGGTCGTCAGGGTGCCCACTCCAGTTGGTTTTTTTGTGTAAATGGCCCTCAGGCGCGATGCTGTCACCCAGCTATTCCAAGTTTTTGGCATAAGCACGGACATGCGTGTGTACCAAACGTGACAAAATAGGTATCTATTTATGGGTACCAGAATCTGGCGGATAGCAACCGGGTGAACCACAGGAAATACGGTGGCACTGCTGACCGAAAGCGTCTCTCTCGGACTCTAGGGCAATATCTTCCGAAACTCGTTAAGAAACTGGAGACCGATGGTAATGAGTCAGGCTATTGAATTATTAATGCGCCCCCCACTAGACGATGGAGAGGTCAAAATTATGGGCCCTAAAGCCATGAGGCGAGGTTAGTTGGTTAGGTGGGGGGACATTGTGGGTCAAAAGGCAAAATAGGTGGATCTTCTAATCAAGACCATGGCTGCGGCGGGTGGGCTGAGGAAGTTTGTCTATTGATGTGTAGGGACAATTGAACAACGCTGATGAAATAGATCACAGGCAGAAGATATCCAATTAAATTCTTTCTGATATTCGGCTCCCCAAAGGTGTATAATGCCACAAGATGGGGGAGTAATTTCATAAAGCACGTGAGACTCCAAAATGGGGGGGGGGGAAACCTTACCATGCTGCGGCCCTTTCTCTGGGAAAAGTTCCTAAAATCTCCCCTCTACGGATGCAGAAAAGGCAAACCAGCGTCAGCGTGGGCGACAGAGGCCCCAAATTACCTACAGCCTATGCTGGTAATATTATTGGAAGGGGGTTGTGGGTGGTATATTTCGGGTCCTGCCAACAAGTCGAACCCCTGAAAAATCCGCTGAGGATTGCTGCGAGGGAAGATTTTTTTAGCACCATCTTTTCATGGGTATTTAGGTAAATTTGAACTATCAGGTAGAGTGGGGTGTGGAGATACGTAGCCCTTTGTGTGCAATGACCTGCGTCTGCATGCATACCCTGGCCCCGATGTGAGAATTACCCCCTGCAGGGCCAAATAGGGGGCATATTTAGTGGACAGAAGCGATCAGAAAGTAAGCGAAATGTTTTCTCATTCGCTTTTCGCATGGTTTTTCGCTCAAAAAAAAGACATGTTTAAAAACACCGCTAGGTGTTGTATAAAAAGGTAGGCTGTATAACGAATGGCGGAAACCGTTTACCGCGGGGCTAATCGGCTAGAAACCCTTTTCCTGCCTTACTTTCCAATGGTGTAGCTGGGTTTAGCTAAAAGGGAGCGAAAATGGAGCGAAAAAGGGGGGCGAAAAGTCATAAACGCGATTTATAAAAGAGCGAAGGTGGTTTTTTTCTGTATAAAAGAGCGAAAGATTAGGCGGCATAAAACTGCCTAAGGGCAGCGACCCTGAAGTTGTTGAAGAACGTCAATATGTTTTGTGGGAGAAAAGAATAGGAAAAAAAGGCGAATAGAGAGTCCATTCTAATAAATGGGGTAGATAGTTCCGTTGAAAATAAGCGAGAGCGCGCATTAGAAAGGTGGCGATCGGCGCATATAGAAGGAAATATGCGCTTGAACTGGGACGAGGCAAGGTGTATAGGAGGTAACGCACATTAGAAGAAGGCGAACGCACAAAGTTATAAAAGGCGAAGCACATAAGAAAGGCGAACGCACCGGACTAATAAAAAAGGGAGGTCGACGTGCGAGCATTAATAATGGTGCATATGCTTGGTACAGGAGGCTGGATGCGTTCACGATTTCTGGACGACTGTCATGACTGCTGGGGTGGAAGGGGTTTCGGGCAGATTATTAGTTGAGTGAAATGAAGTAGTGCCTGGGGAAGCGAACGCACTCGGAAGGCGACTGTGCGCATTAGTGAATGGATAAGTGCCCTGGGGATGAAAGCGAAACGCCACATTAGGAAAGCTACTGCGCATATATGATGGGTGGAAGGTATGGCCTTGGAAAGTACGATACGCGGAGCATTAGAAAGAATCGCTCGGGCACCGGCTGGAGAATGGGGTGTCAAAGAGCGCCTGGTTTCAGCCGGGAGGAGTTGTGTTTTTTTTTTTTTTTTTTTTTTTATTTTTTTTTTTTGTTGTTCCGGCTTTTTTAAATAAATAAGGGGGGGGCGACTAGTGTCAACGGAGGCCCAACAAAGTAGGCAGCTCTGTATGCGTTCTCGGCGATGAGTGCTGTCGCGAATTATTTGTGGGCCGAAAGAAGACAATCCTTTATGAAGTTATGCCCCTTGGTGCTGA
Source organism: Hymenochirus boettgeri (assembly GCA_019447015.1). Taxonomy (NCBI): domain Eukaryota; kingdom Metazoa; phylum Chordata; class Amphibia; order Anura; family Pipidae; genus Hymenochirus; species Hymenochirus boettgeri. Next base: position 312,301,172 of record CM033476.1, read on the forward strand.
TGGGCAGGTGATTGGGGGAGTTGTTTTATTGTGTGATCTTGTTTTTGGCCATTATGGTTCTGCTGACTATGCTGAGATAAATTTTTTTACCTGAATTGATCGACGTGGGATGTTTGGAAGAACCCTAAAAAAGCGTAGCGAATCGATTTCGTGCCAAGAAGGGAAAGTGAACGACTGTAGAGCGGGCCTCTCCACTTCTGTTCGGTTTTCTTTTGTGCTATCGGGACAAAAAGGGGGTGGGGGGGGGTAAAAAAATGGACCAAACTGACTCAAACTACCTTAGAAGGTTGCAGTAAGTGCCGACAAGTCTGAGTTTGTAGATTCTGTGGGCCCTATGACTAAAAAAATTACAATCGTAACGTGGTAGTGCAAAGGCTTGACTTGCAATCCTGCTTGCCGGCGTGACACACTCAAAAAGTGATGAAAATAATTTCGAGTTAATGAAGTCAGACTATAAGCCTCATCCCATAGTAGCCGCCATGTCAAGCACGGAAACGTAAAGTTCGTTAGGGGATCAAGACAACCCAAGACGTAGTTAAAGCATTCACGAGTGCACCTGGACAAGAGCAGAAAGCAGAATGAAATTTCTGGATTTCGGGGGCCAGTTAAGGCTCCGAGGCCCTGCTTGCCTTCTAGAGGCTCAAGCAAAATTATGCTAAGTGAATGCAGTAATAGCAACCCTGGATTCGTTACCTTACTGAGATTTCGTGTTGGTTTACCGTGATTTACCAGTTTTGGAGACACGCAAAGGTGTTGAATAGTCGGAATTGTTCCTATTCCCTCCTGTTTAAGTAAACAAAAATACTGGATGGGGACACCTCTTAAAAATTTTGGAAAGGGAGGTGGCGTCACTGAAAGGAAAGGCCAGCCATTGTGTTAGCATATCTTTATGCATCGTGTGTTCCCATGTTGGCAAATCAGATTGCAATCGGTGCAGAATTTGAGTAGTTGGAGCTGAGACGGTGGAGTGGGGTTTTATTTAAACGGATTTGAAACCCTACTGTAAAAAACCTTACCGTATAATGGGTTGCTGTCCGAATCCCGCCTTTTTCGTGTACAGGTGGGCATAACAGGTGGCCCGGATGGCCTGCCTCTTTGTGGATGCTCACTGGGTGCTTCGGGGTTCGCCCTTGGAAGGAACGGAAAAAAGATGCGGTAGGGGGGCCTGGCTTAACGCCTTTGTGAAGCATCTAAGTCGCTGTGGGCACCTCCGCAGGAAAGAGGGCATTTGTGGTGTCTAAAGTTAAATGTAAGAGAGCCACCAATGCATTGGGATATCGTTATGGATACCCAGCAATGTTAACCTCTGCTGGCTGGGGGCCTTCGAGCCCGAAGCCCCGTTGCTGATGAGGTGCCGGCACTGCTGGAAAAGCTTGCCCTGACGGGACGAGATTGGTGTCATTGTTAAGCAGCCTAAACACTCATGTTCTTGCCAGTGCGGCTCATTTCAATAGTATAGCAAGCTGGCCAAAAACCCTTTCGCTTCCCTAAATTGCGTCGTCGTACTGACCAGCATTGGCCCCCATACGTTTTATATGCCCCCCCTATCAACCTCCATGTAGCTAAACACGGACGCCACTTGTTGCGGGTATCACTCACACAATACACAGCGAAGACTGCAAAATCCATGCAGCCAGTTATTGATATGTGAGGTAACTCTGCTTTTGTTGTCATCTGACTCTGCCCGTTCCGTGGTATGGATGGCTTGTCACCGATGGTGTAAAAATATTAATATACTGGCGTTTCCATAATATTCTCTTTTGTTGCGTATCTAGGCGGAAGACCTAGAGGCCTGCCTCACACCGTTGTTCGGAGGTTTTGGTGAGCCCCGCATTAACTACGTTGGACCTGAAAGGGTTCAACTCGCCCGACTCGCACTCCTGAGTATTCCGACCTGCGACCCAATGTCTGAGAAGTTGGTCACGACCCCTTGCTGAAGTGGCAGAACCTTGGTACCGCCCTCCTGAATATCTGTGTAACCGGCTGTGTAGAAGTCAAGGGCGTGATGGGGGAGTTCAACTCTGACCCAGTTGGCAGTGTTATTTGTTGCTAACGGGGGGGGTTCTGTGAGCTTCTGGATCTTGGGTAGTTGTCTGCTGGAGTGTATTTGGAGAGTTAAAAATTGTTGATTTTGTTTTTGCAATAGATGCTAGAATTCTATCAGTGTGTCGGCTGCCCCACGCTCACTCTCTCTCGGCCTTGCCCCCTAGTCCCTGTCCCCAGGATCCACTACCAATACCCCGCTTCGTTCAAAACGCGGCCTGAGCCATCCCCAATGTCGCTCTCCGTGCGTCTCTGCGGGTCCTGGTGGTCTGTGGCTGGAGGGAGGACGGGATATTTTGGTGTCCTTGAGTCCCTCCTCGGCAGTGTGGAGTCCGCGGATGGTCCCCAGGGATCCAGTGTGTGACTGAGGATGCAGGGTAGTAGCGTTGGTTGGCCTTTGGAATACCTGGTAGCAGTCCTGCTGAGTTTTGGAGCGTGTTTCCGTGCAGAGTGGAGGTAGACTGTCTTTCACCTACCGCTCTGCTGTGTGCCTAGGAGTCAGGCAGAGACTGAATTCCCCCCAGCGTCAGCTTTCCGCGGTGGGATCCAGATATGGCGGCCGCGTTAGCTGCTCCGTGGCGTAGAGCATGGGCTTCCCGTGGCGTGTACGTCATCCTGTGGTGCAACCCGGATTTCAGTGAAGTGGACGTCTGCACGTCACGTCCGCATCGAGGGGGGGGGGGAGGATACAGGGGGGGGGAGGGAAAAGAAGAGGGGGAAAGAGAAGTAAAGCAACTGAGGCCCTCCTCTTTTTTGCATGGAAGTGCGCCTGGGGTGGCGGCGAAACACACTGATCGCTAGAATCCGATGGTGGCTGGCGTAGCGCCATATCGTCGTGTACCCTGTCCAGTCTGATGTGATTCGGTTGGTGCTGTGGTGGTCTCATGGAACGTGCCGGGGTTGCCGCGGGGGAATTGGATGAGTTCTGGATCTGTGGGGTGTCTGATCGCGGTGACGTGGATCTGCTCCTGAGCTGACGAAAATCGCATGTGTCTTCCTCTCTTAGGTGTAGGAGGTTTTGCTTGGTGCTCATGCGTTGTGTGGAGAACGAATCTTACGGGAACTCTGTCGCACGAAAGGGTGCGTCTGGACGAACGCGTGGAGGTTTGCTAAGAGTGGTTGTGTGCGTGGGGGAGAGAATGCCGGGTCATCCTTGGAGTCAGTCTTCCGCCATGGGGTTTTTCTTCAGATAATCTCGAACCTGGAGGGATGCAGGGCCTACGAGATTTAAGTTGGTGTCATACACTCATGCTAGAGCCTTGAAATAACCTTCCTGTGGCGAGCTTGAGAGACTTGTGGAGGCTGAGAGGAACCCTGGAGAGCTAAGAGACTTTTATACGTTGTATTCGCCTTTTATTTAAAATCATTGTCACTAACTCCCCATGTGAACCTGCTTTACCATCTGATGCCATCCCAAGAGCACATCCCCTGACAGAAACATTCCACCAGCCACCTCCGGTCCCACGAATGGACGCAATAGTCACTTCCGAGCGCCATTAGGCTGTCCTCTTGTACATTGTGTGATATAATTTCATAAATACCGTTGTAGGATATGTTCAGTAATTGCTGACAGAATATTCAGTAGATCTGCTGACAGGCAAAAGGATATTTTTTTTATATATGGGGGGGTGGCCAGATGCCCTTAACCATCTGGTGGTAGTAGAATTGTAAATGATGGTAAGCTTAATTAAAAGATTATTGAACGCGGTGCCACTACCACGAAGGTTGGATAAACCTACAACCCCAACCACTGAAAGCCAATGCTGTGAGTTTTAAAGTTATTTGGGCAACTCTGCCGTACCCAAGGGAAGGAAATGTGGTTTGGGTACTTGATTTGGGGGCGAGTACTGTATGGGATTATGTATGTGAACTTCTGCTGATCCATTTAATAAAGGGCAACTTAATGCCAACAAAACAACCGGAAACTCCAGAATGGCAGGAAGGGCGTGGGTAGTAATTTTTATAATATTCTGTCTAAACCGGCTCACAATTATACTCCAATCAATCAGTTTTTACTAATTTTTCAGGTTAAAAATAGATACCAATGTGGCTTATACTCGGATCGACTTAACACTCACGTATCTATCGATCTGTCTGTAAGAAAGATTTGGGTCGGAGGTGTTTTGGACCCAAGCTTTGAAATAACTGAGAATAAAATGACCCTACATCTCCAGAGGTGTTCAACGTATGCAGTCTAATAGTTTTTCTCTTAAGACGGATCACTGGGGAAAAAAAAGCTCTAAAAAAATATTTTTGTGTCTGAAGGGGCGGATAATTGTTAACGAATCGATAATTCGGCCGGAAAAAATTAAAGACCGGTCCGAGAGGGCGAGCAAACATCGTCGGCCAAAACCTGAAAATAGCACTAAAATCGCCCGTATTTTAACGGCGAGCGGGGGGGGGGCAATTCGCCGCGATACCTATCGCGGCCGCGTGATTTGCCTTGCGGTGTAATTTTAGCCCGTTCGCGGCGAATACTTTATAGTATCGCCGCGAAGGAGACTTAAAACTCCCTGCCGCTCCGCTCCTAAAGGGGCTGTGGCATAAAAGCCCTACCCTTGCCCACAGGAAAGAAACAGAAAAGGGGGGGGGGGGGGGGGGGAAGGACCAGCCAACCAACTCTATCGGCATAGACGGCTGACCAGGGGAACAGGCCGCCGGCCAAGCTTCCCCGCTCCCCTCCCAAACCCTTTCCCCGGTGTCGCATGCAATCTCAACGGGGAAGGCTAGGAGGGGTCTGCCGGAAGTGTCCGCGGGCAGGTGGTCGGCGACCACCCGCCGCTTCACCCCCTCCGCGTGCAGACCACTGCAGCGCGCGGGCCCCGCCCGACGTCCGCATCGCCGGGTAGTGTGACGGTAAGGAAGCCGCTGTTGTATGGGGAGAGCTCCCTCCATCCGGGGGTGGCGCCCTTGAGAAGAAAAAGGGGGCCTTTTTGTTGTACTTAGGGTTCCCGCAGGCTCTGAACCGGGACCACCCCGTCTCCCTTCCCTTACAAGGGCCCTTCGCCCTTGCGGCACTGGGGGACAAGTTCCTTTGGCGGGTGGTCCCGCAGCTGAAACCTGGACCGGCCCATATGCGGTCTCGTGTAAAATGAGCCTTGTGGGCAGACGTCTTCTTTCTTCCATCCCGTGCGACAACCATCTCGCTCCAGTGTCCGCCGACCCCCGCAGGTACGCGAGGGGAGCCTGGCGGCACAGGGGAAAGCCAGTTGGGTAACCCCACGGCGGGCGCCGGCGACCTCAACGAGGGCCGGATTTTGCGCGGGGCGTCTTGAATCCTACGGGCGACTCTTCACGGTTCTGGCGAACAGGCGGGGGGGAACTACGGGGCCAACCCCACGTCGGAGAGGTCGCACTATGGCCCAATTCAGAAACTCACGTGGGCTGCCAGCCAGATAAGGTGGGCCTCTTTCACCAAAGGCCGCCTCAGCGTAGCGCGGTATGTGTTTGCCAAGCCTGTCTTCTTTCTTTTCTTCAGCCCACTACTTCGATGGGGCATCTGAGTTCCTCGGCGGAAAGCTCCTCTTTATATACGGTTTTGCAGAAATCCATAATCCGTTTCCTGATTGGGTCAATTTTTTAATACTTGCTTGTACATTAACCAATGCAGATTCTGGAAAGTTCGGAAATCTGAATTGTGGTTAATGTAAGCACGTATGAAAAATTGACCTCAGAAACGGATTATGGATTTCTGCAAAACGCTGTATAAAGTGAGCTTATCCTGCCGAGGAACGTGGCATGATGCCTCGCAGTAGATGGCGAAGAAAGAAGCGGCTGGCAACAGTCGAGCTCGTGCTTATTGCCGGCGGTGCCAGCGGGCTCCACTGTCCGGGCCGCAGTGTGAGTCTGCCGTGGCTTGGCGACCATGAGGGGGTGGTTGTCGCCAGCCCGAAGACGTCTGCGCCAAGGGCTCTTCTAAGAGCCTCAACTGGGGTCCCGGTTTCTATGCTGCGGGACCCCGCCAAATGGACTTATTAGTGGGGGTGCCGGTGCCAGGGCACGATTTAAAGTGCCGCAGAAGGGCCGCATCTACGATTGCCGGGGGGGGGGAGTGGTCCTGTTTCGAGCTGCTGGACCCCGAAGCCCCCAAAGGTGGCTCTTGTAAAGAGCCGCAGGGCGACTTGTCAGTGCCGCAGGTGGCCCGTTATAGAGTGCGGAGGGGGTGTCTCCCTAGTTCTGAGCTGCGGACCCCTGTAAGCCCCAAAAGGCTCTTGTCAGAGCCGGGCAAAAGGGGCACTTGGTAGTGTCCGCAAGGGGGTCCGACGTTATAGGGTGCCGGTTTGAGGTTATAGCAGGGACTGTAATAACATGCAAGGTATAAATGAGGAATTATGTGTATACACTATAGAGAATCCTAGCCTTATAGACGGGACTGTATAATATGAAGGGTATAAATAAGGAATATTCACGTCTGTATTCAATATTAGGATCCCTAGACATTATAGCCAGGACTTTACGGTAATAATATGAAGGGTATAAATGAGGATATCACTCGTATTACACTATAGAGAATCCTAGTCCTTATAGCAGGGACTGTAATAATATGAAGGGTATAAATGAGGAATATCACTCTGTATACACATAGAGAATCCTACGTCTTAAGCAGGACTGTAATAATATGAAGGGTATAAATGGGAATATTCACTCTGATACATATAGAGAATCTAGTCCTTATAGTGGGGACTGTAAATATATAAGGGTTATAAATGAGGGATATTCACCTCTGGTATACACTAAGAGAATCTAGTCCTATAGCAGGGACTGTAATAATATGAAGGGGATAAAATGAGGAATATTCACTCTGTATACCCCCTATAGAGATCCTAGTCTTATACGCAGGGAACTGTAACTATATGACGGGTATTAAATGAGGAATATTCACTTGTATTTACACTATAGAGAATCCTAGTCCTTATAGGGGGACTGTAATAATATAAGGGTATAAATGAGGGGATATCACATCTGTATACACTATAGAGAATCCTAGTCCTGTAGTCAGGGGACTGTAATAATATGAAGGGTTATAAATGAGGGATATTACTCTGTATACCATATAGAGAATGCTAGTCCTTATAGCAGGGTGTAATAATATGAAGGGTATAAATGAGGAATATTCACTCTGACTAACATGAGGATTATGGTGCTTGTGGGTTGGCACCTGCGATCGCACATGTGTATGAACTTAGGTGGACTGCCTCAGGGTTCCGTACTGGGGCCACTTCTTTTAATCTGTTTATAATGACTGCTAAATGACTATAATTATATATAAAAATACTATTTATATCCGAATAATACACAATACAATATAAAGCTGGCCAGCTACAATGTATATATAATGGATAAAATTAAAAGGCAACAATAACTTAGTTACACGTCTCATAGATGACAAGCAATCGCTATGGATAAAAAACAACCATATAATAAAAATGCAACAAATGAAATAAAAAAGCCAGTGGATCAAACCTTCCAGCAGAAGTGAGTTCCTAAACAAAAAGTCTTAATAAGAGGATTTCTGAAGTTCCGTCGGTGTGCGCACACCAGAACCCAGGAATGGACAGGCAAAGTACTGTAACTATAGAATAACTGCACGGGTAACGGCAGTGACCGGTTCGCAGACTCCCATAAAGCTGGTCCCCCGGACTTGATGCTTACAAGTCCGTGGCTCTGATAGCTCTTGGGATCTAAAGTACAGGGGACAAATGGACCCGAATGCTGGGTCCTCCCAAAGCGGGTACAGCCTATTTACTCCCAGTCGCATGGGAGGTGAGCCCGAACACTCCGCAGCTCTCCCGGTCACTAGGGCAGATTAGCCCCAACACCCGGAATATAGCGTCGCTTCCAATGCGTCTCTGCTCACGTTTCTCTATACTAGCTTATCAGCGCCTGATGAAGCTTAGTAATAGCGAACCAGGCGGGTGCCATGGGTTACTCAGACACCCCCCCCCCCCCCCACCTACAGAAAACTCTGTGGAAACAGTTTTTTAGGCAGAGTAAGGCTGTTTTCACACAGTGAAAGAGATGGGTATGTTAGATCCTTACTTCTCTGTCAGGACTTCACACAGCAGAGAGAGGGACTTCCTGTCTCTCTCACACACTGAGGGAGTCTGAGGCCTGTGCTCACCGGCGGCACTGTGCAGGAGAAGCCACAGAGAATCCACCAAAACTCCAAGATCCTTTCCAACAGGGATTCACTTAACACCAGAGGCCATTATAGTATAAGTAGCACAAGTATTTTTAAGTCCAAAATGCATCACCTACATTATCAACATGATTCATTCGCCACTTAGCAGCCCAATGTGAATAATCTATTAGATCCCTTGCAACGATTGCACATCCTCTGAAGTGTTTTAATGGTCGACAAAGGTTTGTGTCGTCAGCAACACACAGAAACCTTGCTGACAATACCCACTTCAAATCATAATAGGATTAAAAAGAGAGGCCCCAACACAGAACCTGTGGCACCCCACTTAGCACTTAGTCCATAATGATGAAACCCCATTAAACACTACTCTTGCATCCTATTCATAACCAATGTTCTACTCAATGTTCAAATGTAACTCCCCAGACCAAAGACCTTAGCTTATTCATTAGTCGCCTATGGGGGACTGTATCAAAAGCCTTTGCAAAAATCCAAGTAAACTATATCTACTGCTATACCAGGTCTAAATTTCTACTTACTTCCTCTAAAAGCCAAGCAAGTAGTTGACAAGATCTATTCCCCTCTAAATCCATGCTGGTTACTAATTATAAGTCAGTCTTGAACATACTCTAGAACATGTTCCCTTATTAAACTTCCGGATCTCCCCACCACTGAAGTTTAATTACAGGCCTGTAATTACCGGCTGTGAACGACACCTTTTTGAATTGGGAGAAAACATCAGCCTTTTTCCAATCCAGAGGCACACCACGGACATGAGGGAATCAGCAAAAATAAGAAACAATGGCCTAGATAAAACTGAACTTAGTCCCTAAGTTACCTGAGGATGTATTTATCCGGTCCAGGAGATTATTATATATTAACACCTCTTAGTTCTTTCGTACCATATCCTCGGTTAACCAAAGTGAACTTGAATCTTATACTTATTGCTACTATACTCTTGATATCTGTACTTGGACTTCTTAGGTATACAGAGGGAAAAAAATTATTCAAGACATTTGCTTTATCGCCATCTCCGTAACTAACTTATTCCCATTAATTAATGGTGCCACATTTCAGTACCTCATCTTCTTAATATAATATACTTAAAAAAAATGCTTAGGTTAGTGTGCTTTCTTCAGCTATCCTAACTATATTAATTTTAGCTAGTTGATTGCTTTCTTACACTCCGTGTACAGTTTTTATATACCCTAAAGGCCCTTCCGTTCCCTCGGCCTTAAAGTTTTAAATGCCTTTTTCTTCCTTACCATTTGCTCTTTACATCAGGAATTCAGCCACATGGGCGCGGATTTATTTTTTTTACATTTATTCCCAAGGGTATAAATTTAGATGTGAAGGCTTAAAATCCCCTTGAACCACAGTCCACTTCTGTTCAGTACCTTTACCTGATAATACATTGATCCCAGTTGACATTCTGAAGAGCTGCTTTTAACCTGGGAAATTTGCTTTCCTGAATTAAATGTCTTTGTTAACCAGCGCACTTTTCCTTCGATAACAAAGTCCAAATGCCAATTTCATGGTACATATTCCCTAAGCCTCCAGTTACCTTTATATCTATAATGCGCTTCACAATGTTAGATATTACCAGATCCAACAGAGCTCCTTTTCTAGTAGGAACCCAAACCACCTGTGAGAGAAAAATTATCCTGCAGCAAATTCAGAAATCTTCGCCTTTTTCTGTGATGGAGTTCCACCAACCAATCAATGTAGGGTAATTGAAGTCCCCCATAATGAGCACAATCCCCCAAACTTGCAGCCCTTGCCAACTGCATATGAAGTTGACTCACCTCCTCTCTGCTAGCAATTTGGCGGCTTATAGCAGACACCAACAATGAACATTACCCCCTTTCCGTGCCTAATTCCACCATGTGCCTCCACTTTATCATCCATATAACCAGTTATCTCTTCTTTTAAATTTGGATTCAATTCTTTTTAACATAAGCACATACTCCTCCCACTTTCCTTTTTTTTCTGTCCTGCCTAAACAAGGCATATCCTTCTATATTACAGCCCAGTGTGAGAACTGTTCAACCAAGTTATGCTATACCTATACATCATACTTTTCATTCATGCCATCATTTCCAATTCACCCATTTTGTCAGACAGGTTCTCGCATTGCAAACATACATTTTAGATTGATCCTGTAATTATTCGTACACTTAATACACCATTCCTCCCTATCCCCTCTGCTAGTCCCACCCCTTTACCACCCCCACTGGCCTATCTAACACCTTCTTTCCTCCTGGTCTATCTATCCCAGTGAGACTGCTAATACCCTCCCCCCCCAAACCTAGTTAAAATTCCCTCCAACCCTCTAGCCATCTTCTCCCTAAAACAGCTGCACCACCATCAGTGAGGTGAACCCATCCCTTATAAGAGCTGTAGCCGACAGCAAAGTCTGCCCAGTTCTCAATAAACCCAAACCCTTCTCCTACACCACTCTTTTAGCACGCATTAATGTCCTAAGCCCCGCTTCTCTGGCTTAGCACGTGGCTGGGTAGTATTTCTGAAAACACTACCCTGGAGGTCCTTGCTTTTTCTTGGCCCTAGTTCTTGGAAATCATGCTTAAGGACCTCACCTCCACCTCTAACTGTTGTATTGGCACCAATGTGAACCAAGACCGCCGGGTGTCAACACCGGCCCCCACCAATAATCTGTCTACACGATCACACCACATGCCGAAACCCTAGCACCAGGCAGGCAACACACAGTGTCGGCATGTAGGGGCTTGCGGCAGATACTATTACCTTCCTTAAATGGAGTCCCCTACCACAACAAAAGCAAGGACCTCCAGGTAGTGTCTTCAGAAGACTACCGCAGCCAGTGCTAAGCCAGGAGACAGCGGGGAGCTAGGAGCATTAATGCGTGGCTAAAAGAGTGGTGTAAGGAAGAAGGGTTTGGGTTTATTGAGAAGGGGGAGGAGGGGCTTGAATATGCAGGCAGATTAGACAAAGTTAGGGCTGTTACAGTGGAGAAGACGTCGGTTGCTGGGGACATGAAACACTTTACAAATATATTAATGGCCCATACAGAAACTCTCTGGTGCATTGTTCACTAATAGGTCATATCAGAGGACTCGTGGACATCCTTAAGGTTGGAGAAAAGAAGTTTCATCTTCAAGTTAGGAGAGGTTTGTTTACAGTGAGAAACGGTTGAAACTGTGGAACTGTCTTCCAGCAGAGGTTGGTAATGGCAAGTTATTGAATAACTTTAAAAAGGCCTGGATAAGTTTCTAAAACTAAAAATATGAGAATACTATGGTATTAATGCATATAGATCTGGTTGATCCAGGGATACTTTCCGATTGCCGTTTGGAGTCGGACAGGAATTTTCCCCCCCCTTTTTAGCTGGGGTTTTGCCTTCTCTGGATCAACTGTTAGGTAGGGTTAAAAAATAAATAAATAAAAAAAAAAAAAGTGAATAGGTTGGACTTGATGGACGAAGTCTTTATTCAACCGTAATTACTATGTTACTATGTTACTATGTAACCACCTGCTTGCATTCCTGACCCTTCGTCCTCCTCCCCTTGTATCAGAGATGGCAGTCCCCTGGGTGCTCAAGGGACTAGCCCCCTACATACACGCTAATTCCGAGGTGTCCTCCTCCACTTCATTACCTAAGGGGGCAAAAATCTGTTGGGATGGACAATCTGGGAAGAAGCCCCCTACTGCTCCGTCCCCCACTTCCCCTAGTAACCCTAACAAAACTACTCCTTCCTCATCCTTCTTGACCCTCTTCCACCCACCTCTATACTGGCCCAGCCAGTGCCTGCTGACCCCCAGTTCTGCAATCCCCGCAATGCTGCAAGCTGCCCCCTTAGACTCTCCACTCAGCTTCAAACGGGCAACCCACTCACACCCTGACACAGACATAGGTTCCCCGGAACGTCTGCTCCAGGTTTCTATACTGGCACGATGCACATGCATGGTACTGACCAAAACTGTCCCTTCTAATACACCACACCAACACAGTGACGCACAAAACCTTGTTTAATTGCCCTTCTGTGTTCAATGTCCTTCTTTTTAGTCCTTGAGATCAAGGTCCTTAAGAGAAGGGACACTCACAAGTCATTACACTCACAGGAAACTTCCTTTTGTTAGGTCCAAACACCCTTTTTTGCAAAAATATATTAACCGCAAGTATTTTAAATCCGTATAACTGTTGAGTGAGAGCTCAGTTCTAATAATACGTTATGTCACTCTTATATTCCAAATTAGCAAAGTGGGTAAACTGTTGCAGATAAAGTTGTAATATACCGTATATACATCTAGTATATACGGTAATCCTGCAGTTTGTAATTTTTCTTGCAGGGTTTAAACTTGTATTGTTAAGATCCCTGTTAGTAGGAGTAGAAAAGTATCTCTTTGGATGCCCCACTGCAGGTCAGTATAGACAGGGTACTTTAGTCAGAGGGATAACTGGTAGATTACACAGGGGTTTCCTCTGGAAGGGTGCAGGGTGGTGTGACAGCCAGATTGATCAGTGATGGGTGATCACCTTGAACTAGTGGCTGTCCCCACACAAATCCAAAGTCACCTTACTGATATACAAAGGCCACCGCTCCAGATCCACAGCATGAACTACAGGTGAAGTTCGCAAGCACCTCAGAAGGATCTCCAGCAGGATTCCATCAATACATAGACCAAGGCCTGTACAAAAGCCTGTGCAACTGGTGGCGCTCTCCTCCTGAACAGCACCAAACTGGAATTCCCTCCTTTTCCTGTCTTGCCTGAGATGACTCCCTATTGGTTTGCCTTATAGACTTCTATTGCACAGCCTCTTGGGAATGTAGTTCATCAGGTAAAAATGGGTTTACCAGTTCCTTTATACAATAAATGGTGGGTAGGTGTGACAGCTATCAGTGGCGTAACTACAGATATCCCACCCCTCCAGATCTTCCGGGAGTCTCCCTCGAATTGGGGTGGGCTCTGCGGAACACCCCAATCTTCCCGCGAGGAGAGGAGTCCTGAATCTCCTCCCCGTCATGCCTCCTTTTCTGCACATGCCCCCGAACCACCTATGTCACGCCACAACCCGCCTCGCTCCGCCCTGCCCATGACATGAAGTACATGACATCATGCCCCCCTCTCCCCCCTGCCCGCAAGTACAGTGGCAGGGTGGGATGTCGTACTACCCGCAACCCCCGCGACCCGGGAGGCCCGGACGGCAGTAGGGCCTCACCAAGCCAAATCCTGCAGTATTCACCCTTTTTAAAGAGCTGATCGCGCAGATGAAGAAAACATACGCGCGATAGCTCTTTAAAAAGGGTGAATACTGCAGGGGCCTGCGTGGAGGGAGTCAGGGGCCCAGCCCCCAAACTCGCGGGGGGGCTCGGGCCCCTTCAGGTACGCCCCTGCAGCTCATGTACAGTTTATACATTTAAATATTTACTGACAGAATAAACAATATTGGTTATAGAGTGCTACATAATATAAAATCTTAGAAATGGAAACAGCTCAGAGAAGGGCAACTAAATTAATAAAGAGGATGAGGGGCTTGACTATGCAGGCCGATTAGACAAGTTAGGGCTGTTAACTGAACTCTCTGGTGCATTGTTTACTAATCGGTCATATCAGAGGACACGGGACATCCTTTAATGTTGAAGAAAGAAGTTTCATCTTCAAGTTAGGAAAGGTTTCTTTACAGTGAGAACTGAAAAAAAGTGGAACGTTCTTCCAGCAGATGTGGTAATGGCAAGTTTATTGAATAGCTTTAAAAAAGGCCTGGATAAGTTTCTAAAACTAAAAATATTAAAAGGCTGCCACCCCTATTTATAATTTTTTCGTAGTGTAGGGCCTCCCCCACCTCAAACTTGCCATAGTAATTTCTCTAAAAATCCTCCGATCATACTTACTTGCCTCTCTCGTCCGACTGCTTGCATGAGGCCAAGTAAGTATAGATCGGGGGAGTTTTTAGAGAAATTACTATGATGGTTGGGGCTGGGGGAAGGAGCCCTCACTACAAAAGAAAAGGGTGTTACACTAGGGGAGGGAGAGCAAAATGGGAGGGGGGGGGGGACTGCACTGAGCATGGCAAATTCTCCCGAGGAGAGAAAGGAAGCAGAGTCCTATATGGACGCGGCCAGGCTCTGGTGGTCAGTTTTTTGGATTTGGAGGGACATTATAGGAGAACCATTTGGAGAAGGGATGTGAGGGTAAGGATTTATTACACTACACAGTGGGGCCAGTTAGTGTTAAATTATAGTTTTGGGGGTGCACATGCCCTTTAAGAATTACGGTATTAAAATCATATAACTGTAGTTTTGGTTGGTACAGGGATCTATATAATAAATTGAGAATTACTGGTATTAATACATTACTGTAGTTCTGGTTGGTACAGGGATACTATATATATTGAAATTATTGGGATAATACATATACTGTAGTTCTGGTTGTACAGGGATACTAATAATATGAGAATTAATGGTATTAATACCTATACTGTAATTCTGGTTGGTACAGGGATACTAAATAATATGAGAATACTGGTATTAATACATATACTGTAGTTCTGGTAGGTACGGGATCTTATAATATTGAGAATTACTGGTATTAATACATATACCTGCTCTTGGTTGGTACGGGTATACCTATATAATATTGAGAATTGATGGCATAATACATATACTGTAGTTCTGGTTGGTACGGAGATATATATAATATTAGAATTACGGTATTATACATATATTGTAATTCTGGTTGGCACAGGGATACTATATATATTGAGAATTACTGGTATTAATACATATACTGTAGTTCTGGTTGGTACGGGGATACTATATAATATTGAGAATTACTCAGTATTATACATATACTGTAGTTCTGGTTGGTACAGGGATACTATAATATTGAGAATTACTGGTAATAATACGTATACTGTATTCTGATTGGTACAGGGATACTCTAAATATTGAGAATTACCGTTAAACAATATACTGTAGTTCTGGTTGGTACGGGGATACTTATAATATTGAGAATTACTGGTATTAATACATATACTGTAGTTTTGGTTGTACGGGGATACTATATTATGTTGAGAAACTGCTGTATTAATGATATACTGTAGTTTGATTGTACGGGGATACTATATAATATGGAATTACTAGTATTAATAAATACTGTAGTTCTGGTTGGTTCAGGGATGCTATATAATATTGAGAATTACTGGTACTAAAACCTATACTGTAGTTCTGCTTGGTACAGGGATACTATATAATATTGAGAAATACTGGTATTAATACATATACTGTAGTTCTGGTTGATCAGGGATACTTCTGATGGCGTTGGAGTCAGGAAGAATTTTTCCCCTTTTCCCTCTAGATAAACTGTTAGGTAGGGTTAAAAAGGAGGGTGAAAAGTGGACTTGATGGACGTTTGTCTTTATTCAACCTCAATTACTATATTACTATGTTACAATTAAATGGCTTGACACGATTAAACCCGCTTTAAAAAAAAACTGCATGCCTATCGTACAAGCAGAGGCTGTTTAATAAAGATGGCTGCATTCTGCCATCACATTTTCCAGATTTTTACACCACAAAATATTTTTTAGTACTATAATGCCTTGCATGACAATCACCCAACAGTCAGCAGGCTGCAACAATTAACCACTATTATTTTACCATGTGCCAGCCCCTGACATAAGAAATAGCTTTTCCACTTTCAACAGCCATTTGCTAGGGTTTTGGACAGAGAAAGTAGATTGCTGGTTGTGTGAATTCCAATAGCCGCCTTCCAGCCAGTCCATTGGTCAGTTTCCAGCCAATGCACAAGGCAGCATTACTGTATATTTGTGCTTATACTGTACATGTGTGAGAGCTGCCACCCCGAACTGTTAATTGCCACAATAGTTTTTAAAGTTTTAACAACAAAATTCCATTTTGTGATTTTTTGTAAATATGAGCAAGTTTGCCCATCTCAACTGTTAAATGTTTACCGGCTGCCATGACAGTACGTCTGATCCACTCACTAAACACAGGTTTAACCTTATGGCTCATTTATTTTGCCATTGGGATCCTCGTTTACATGTAAACAGCCAGTAAATTACTAATTAACTTGTGCAATGCACCTGATTCCCTGAGCTGGTTTATAGATGGGATTTTTTGGCTAAGTTAATGCAAGTTCTGTATTCATGGCGCGCTTCTCCAATGCTGCAGCTGCCATTTATATAACACGGCAAACAATCTTCCTTAAAACAAAATTGGTTCTTAATGCGAAAATGCAGATATTTGTTAAGAGGATTTTCAGTCCTTTCAACAAGGGCTCAAAATAATTCTATAGCTTTGTACTTTGTGGACTACAATCCCGCATGCTCTATTGTATTAAGTCTCTGTCACAGAGCTGATTACTGACCAGTTTATAACCCCAATCTCTTGTTTGCCACCTTCACCCAAATCTCAGTCTTTGTGATATTAATTATTATTATAAAATGGAAACTTTACTTGTGTTGCAGTGGCCCTATTTTCAGAAATAAGTGGGCCCCGGGGTAAAAATGCTCCTATATATAGTCTAAAGACTGTGTTTCCTTTGCAGTGTTATGCCTGGGCAAAACATATTCTTATTGCATATTCAATAGAAAGTTGTATGGCAGCTCCCACAAACATTGATGCTAGCTCCATCGAGTTAGGGGGAAAGCATATAAGTTATTATTATAATTATTAAGGATTATATTGCACCAGCATCTTCAGGGGCTTTACAATAACATGTATACATTCAAATTAGGCCCTGCCCCGAAGAGCTTACAATCTAAGCACATTTATTTGACATACAACCTATCAGTATGTTTTATGATTGTGGGGGAAACCGGAGTGCCAGGAGGAAACCCACACAAGCACAGGAGGAACATACAAACTCCTTGCAGATGTGTCCAAGGGTGGAATGAATTCAGGACTTCAGCGCTGCAAGGTATCAGTGCTAACTACTGAGCCGTGCTGCCCAATTATGATAATCAAACTGTCCTGGACTTAATGGCTCCTCTATGGGTGAAGCAAACATATTTTCTAATGGCTAGAAGGTTTGCATTGCAAAGAGAAGGGATTCTAGGAGAGCTGATGGTGGAGAAACAAGAAAACATCTTACATATATTATTATTATTGTGGATTTATATAGCGCTAACATCTTTCATAGTGTTTGTATTCAATTAGATCAACTGGACTTGAAATGTAGTTCTTGAAGACGTTTCGCTAGTCATCCGACTGGCTTTCTCAATTCAGAATGACTTGTACAAGAATCTGTGGCAATTAGTACCCTGGAAAATCCCAATTAGCATATCACAGCCAGGTGTTAAGGGTGTGATTGGATAGTGGCTAAGAGATGTTTAGGACACCCAGAGTAAGGTGCCAAACAGCATTGTACATGGCAGACAGTTTATGCCGAACCCTCCCACCTCTATTTAGGCTTGGTTTCTTTATTTTTCACATAAATGGCCTCTAACACATCTCTTGAACCAGTCACGTTCCTTCGCCAGTATGTTAACATTACAATCTTCAAAGGTATGTCCTTTTCCTTAAGAGGCAGATACACGGCTGAGTCCTGACCCGAGGAATTGGCTCTTCTGTGCTGGGCCATACGTTGATGCAGTTGAATCAAACAGATATACCATGACCTGGATGAATGAGAACCTCACAAGCATCTTTCATAGTGCTTTACTATTACATGTACTCATTCACATCATGTAGTATTCTGGAATAATAGTCCTTACCAATCAGGATTTATCTCCATGAGTTTATGACATCACAGTAGAGACTCTACAATCAAAAATAGCAAGAAATAGCCACCTGTGTCATTTCTATCAGCATTTACCCTCAAATGTAAGAGAGAAGTGAAGGAGGACTTCAACAAGACAAAGTGCGGGGGGGAGTTTTTTTGGAAAGATAGTCTTGTGATGTCCCAGAGTGCGCTCAGTACTAATGCACAATCAAGTTAGTGATAGGGCTTTCAGAAGACGTCCTTAATGTTTGGCTCATACGAAAACAAAATCCTTACATTTGTGACCTCAGTTGAACAGTTTTCTAAACAGGCCGATTATTATGCCGAGAAGATGGTCTTGTGACATTCCCAGCCTCATATATTTATTCAAAATATTTATGAATTGCCTGAGCAAAGTGATAAAGTTTGTGACATTCTTAAGTTATTTTGGCAATTCTTCCTTTCAAATACGTATGAAACAAACAAAGATTTGTTTTGTATTGGGGTATATTGAGGTTCTACAACTACGTAAGGCTACTTACCTGAATATGAAAGCATTGAGAAACATAAACAATAGTCCTTGGGTCAGCCAACAAATTACAAATGTTTGAAGACTATAATTTCAACATCTTTGAAAAAGAACAAGACTAGCTAAAAGAGGTATCAATGAGGCCATTTATGTCAAAATAAAGAAATCAAGCCTGAATTGACACCATTTGTCTGCCATGTACAATTCTGTTTTGACACAATACAATCACACCCTTGCATTCAGGAGGCTCCTGACCACTTGCTGTTATATGGAGGTCCCTAACACCTGGCTGTTATAGGCTGATTGAGAATTCCAGGTATATTGCCATAGATTCTGTACAAGTTTTTCTGAATTGAGAAAGCCAGCCAGATGACTAGTGAAATGTCAAAATATAAACAGTAATAATTAGGAATATGCCTATTTGTAGGGGTATCCCCCCCAATATAGGTGGATATAACTACAGCTGGCAGTGGTCAGTCTTGCCTTTTATTATTTAATGGTTGTGGGAGGATGACGTCTGAGCTTTTGGCACATGTATTCCTAGGAATATTCAGTAAGATCCATTATGTTCCACCAATGAGGCAACATTACCCAGCTATGTGAACAGCCTATAGTATAATTTAGAATGGTAGATGTATGGCTTGCTTTAAAATTCATGCAAAAGTGTCATTGGTTATAGAGGAGGGGGGTGGCAAATCGACAATCTTCTAAATCCTCAAGATTTCCATTGTTTGCGTGGAAGTTCATAAACACCCCAATAAACACAGACAGGGCGATGCTTTGTTCCATCTTTTATGTAGATAGTCATCTGTAATTGGTCATCTCGTGCATGTCCATCATTTATGTAGATAGTCAGCTGTGATTGGTCATCTCTGTGCATTGTTCCATCATTTTATGTAGATAGTCAGCTGTGATTGTCATCTCTGGCATTGTTCCATCATTTTATGTATAGTCAGCTGTGATTGGTCATCTCTGTGCTTGTTCCATCATTTTAGTAGATAGCAGCTTGATTGGTCATCTCTGTGCATGTTCTCATCATTTTATGTAGATAGTCAGCTGTGATTGGTCATCTCTGTGCATTGTTCCATCATTTATGTAGATAGTCAGCTGTGATTGGTCATCTCTGTGCATTGTTCCATCATTTTGTAGATAGTCAGTGTGATTGGTCATCTCTGCATTGTTCCATCTTTTTACGTAGATAGTCAGCTGTGATTGGTCATCTTGTGCATTGTTCCATATTAGTAGATAGTCAGCTGTGATTGGTCATCTCTGCATTGTTCCATCTTTTTACGTGATAGTCAGCTGTAATTGGTCATCTCTGTGCATTGTTCCATCATTTTATATAGATAGTCAGCTGTGATTGGTCATCTCTGTGCATTGTTCATCATTTTATGTAGATAGTCAGCTGTGATTGGTCATCTCTGCATTGTTCCATCTTTTTACGTAGATAGTCAGCTGTGATTGGTCATCTCTGTGCATTGTTCCATCTTTTTATGTAGATAGTCAGCTGTAATGGTATCTCTGTGCATTGTTCCATCATTTTATATAGTAGTCAGCTGTGATTGGTCATCTCTGTGCATGTTCCATATTTTATGTAGATAATCAGCTGTGATTGGTAATCTCTGTGCATTGTTCCATCTTTTTATGTAGATAGTCAGCTGTGATTGGTCATCTCTGTTCATTGTTCCATCTTTATTGTAGATAGTCAGCTGTGATTGGTCATCTCGTGCATTGTTCCATCTTTTTATGTAGATAGTCAGCTGTAATTGGGTCATCTCTGCATTGTTCCATCATTTTATATAGATAGTCAGCTGTGATTGGTCATCTCTGTGCATTGTTCCATCATTTTATGTAGATAATCAGCTGTGATTGGTCATCTCTATGCATTTTCCCTTCATTTTATGTAGATAGTCAGCTGTGATTGGTCATCTCTGTTCGTTATCCCATAATTACATTGGAATGTTCACAAACAGTTAAGTACAGTGATATTTATATATATTTGTCTTGAAACTTTATACAATAAGCAGCAAGAGAGGTCAGCACATATGATAGTGTTTTGTTATCTGAATCCGGTTTTATTGGTGTGACTGTAACCTCTGTAGACGGGGGCATTGCATTGGGTTATTGTTATTATTGGGACATTAAAGAACAGAGAAAAAGAGAAAGGTGGTGATAATAAATAAATAAATTACTGGAGGAAACATGCTACATACAACCTGCTACATACAGTATAGTACATACATGTTACATGCAACCTGCTACATACATCTGCTACATACAACCTGCTGCAAACAGCATGTAACATACATGCTGATGAACCTGCATACAACCAGATTGTCCTGAGTTTATGGGATAATAACATGTAGGATTTGTGTGCACATTGCTTAAAGGATAACAGAAGCTAAAATAGCATCTGTCATTTTTTAAGGTAATTTTTTTTAGCCCCTCCCTCCTAGTGAATAACAATTGGTTTCTTTAGCTAGGTACACACAATACCGAAACGGACGGGAAATCGGAATCGGAAAACCATGACCGATGGTGTGGTCCTCTATGGGCCGCACGATCGGTCACGGTAAATGTCGCACACGGCTACTTTTGTTGCGACCACAGTCCTTCCTCCTGGCCGACTGGTCGAAAGTCTCGACTCACTGATCATGTGCAGGGTCCATGACCCACTCTGTAAAAGACAAAAACCTGCAGATTAAACTGTGATTTCTCCACAATGCTTCTGATTGCAGGGGTGATAGGTACAGCTATCTGTTACTTAAGGTAGGTACAAACATGAAAGATTTGATTGGAGAAACGAACGACTTCAGACCGTTCGGGACGCATTGCACCAATATCGTTCGTGTTAATGGTGCATGAAAGATGATGTCGTTAACGAACGCCCAATACTGATCGTCTGTGATGATGCTCGTTCCTCATGCAAAATTTTGACTATATTTAGCGACTATAGAATGCATGCAGGGTCATTTACATTTATCTTTAGTTCTACTTTAATGATTGAGTTAATCACTGCTAAAGCAGCGTACAACTTACAGACCCGAATACCTTGCTGCTTATATACTACATTCACACATAATTAAATTATGCAACTTGACTGGCCTGTCCACCAGTTACTGTTAGATACGGTGGCAGCACCTACTAAAATAAAGTTCATGATAGAAAAGTAAGGTGGCGATTAACAGGGAAAAAGAGAAAAATAAGAGAAACGCTGAGTTGCCTAGTCTAGAGCTAGAGACCTTTGGATTCTCTCCTGTACAGGATTTTTACTCTGTGCAAGTGGGTGTGAGTTTGTAAGACAGACAAGTCCCATTGCAGGGCGGGAACTTTAGCAAAGTCAAGGCAAAGAAAACCCTCCAGGGTTAAACCATTCCTTGCAGTCAGTGTTAAGTTCACTGTCCTGTCTGCTAGACTGGTCCCTCTCTCTCTCTCCGCTCTCTTGGCTTATCTTCTCTGCACTGAGCACTGAACTATTCCCCACCATGAGTGGCTACTCCACCACATGAGGATTAAGTTGCCCCTTTTCTGCCTGCGCTCGAATTCTCACTATATCCTCTTCGCTGTTTTCGTGAGATACGACAAGGAGACGGATGCCAAGGAATGGCACGATGAGATGAGGAACCACAGCGTTGGCAACTTAGACAACGATTTCTACTTCCGTACCCAAGTGAGTATGGTCAAGTGAGTGCAGCCATGGGCACCCTTGGGATTTGCAAATAATACAAGTAATGATATATCCTGCAACAATTCCCTTTAAATAGGTACCCATTGAGAAATGCATTGCACAGAGTTGTGCTAAGATCAGGTTCACTTCATTATCTGCCCCCCCCCCCCCCCATTAAAGGGGCATGTTGGAAGGATGTAAGCTAGTGTGAATTTAAGCTGTTATTGAACTGAAAGTTACAACATTGCAAAAATTACATTCTGAAATTTGCATAGACCAGAGATTCCAACCTGCTATTTCCATAGTTTAAAAACTACATCTCCCAGAATTCTCCTACAAGCACTGACTACAGTAAATGGCAGCTGAGAATTGCAGGGAGTTGTAGTTTCCAAACACCTTGGGGTCAGCAATTAAAGATCCCTGTCATCGACAGCTATGCAAAGAGATCAGCTACTAGGTAAATGCACTTTTACTCATTAGATGAAAATTGGAATATCTGTGTTTGATTTGAGGGCCCTTCCCTTTAGCAGTAGTTGGGCAAATATCTATGCATAGAGCGAATTAAAGGGATGGCCTGTCCTCTCATTGGAAATATGTAAAACTATCTAACTGGAAATATAGAACAGTAATGCAAAGTAAAACAAAAAATTACTGACAGCCATATGCATGTGTTTCTAATTATTGCAAGCTCTGTGGTGTGCCGTGTGTATATCCCTTTAACACAAACACCTGTGCTTTGCAGAGTTAATAGCACAATGTCAGGGCTAATTACCTGCTGACTGACTGAGTCTCCCCCAGGCAATAAATCAATCGCCCAGATAAGCTTTTGCTGTTTGGTTGACTGGTATTGAACAACAACAGGAGAGTCCAACCTGTGAGAAAAGCAAATAGACATTTAAAGGCACTTTAAGGTTTGTTTAGGTTTTTTTTGTGCCAGGACTTTATCCCAGGCAGGCAGACACAAGTTAATAGATACAACTGGTCCTGTTCATGTAAAGGAGATCACCTGATGGTACCTGGATTTGTTATTATCTAAAATGTGTACAGCTGTAGTAACAATGTTGATTCAATACCAAACATGAATATTTGTTTAAATTATCTTATGAGAGAATTAGCCCTTCATCAGGTCAGGTTCGGGTAAACACAGTGAGTTGAGTTGGGGGTCGGGCCAGGTAACAGGTGATGGTCGGGTAGAGGGTCTGAGTTTGAATGAGTTGTGGGTCGGGTGTGGTTATGGAACCCTCCAGGAAAGCGAGTGTGGGTCATGTGCAGGTACCAGGACTCTGGGATATTGCTATTTGGGAATTAGTAGAGCCAGTGAAAGGTTATACCACTATGTAAACCTTTATACCACAATGTAATCCTTATACCACTCTGCAAACCTTTAACCACTCTGCAAACCTTTTACCAATCTGCAAACCTTTATACCACTCTGCAAACCTTTTACCACTCTGCAAACCTTATACCACTCTCCAAACCTTTATACCACTATGTAATCCTTTATACCACTATGCAATCCTTTATACCACTATGCAAACCTTTAACCACTATATAACCTTTATACCACTATATAATCCTTTATACCATATGCAAACCTTTATACCACTATGTAATCCTTTATACCACTATGCAAACCTTTATACCACTATGTAATCCTTTATACCACTCGGCAAACCTTTATACCACTAGCAAACTTTATACACTATGTAATCCTTTATACCACTATGTATCCTTTACCACATGAATCCTTTATACCACTATGCAATCCTTTATACCACTATGCAAACCTTTATACCACTATGCAATACTTTATACCACTATGCAAACCTTATACCACTATAAATCCTTTATACCACTATGCAAACATTATACCATATGCAACCTTTATACCACTATGCAAACCTTTATACCATATGCAAACCTTATTACCACTATGCAAACCTTTATACCACTATGCAAACCTTTTATACCACTATGTAATCCTTTATACCACTATGCAAACCTTTAACCACTATGCAAACCTTTATACCACTATGCAAACCTTTATACACTATGTAGAACTTATACCATATGTAGCTTCTATATTCTGTCTCATTTCAGTGACTTTTGTTTTTAATCAAAATGATTGTCCGTGCTCCTACTTGCATCTCCTTAAATGCTTGTACACCTGGAATCATTTGCAGGACTGGGCGGGGGACAACTACATTGAATGTGTTAAGGGAAATTTTATTGCTTCCACCTGAGATAAGAGACCAGCTGTCTAGAAATAAACTCCACAAAACTGTCTACTGTCAAACAGAAATTAAACAGGGCGGAAAATGTTGGTTTAGGGAAATAATCACTTTTTTCACCCCATAGATGTACACTTATTACTTAAATTTTCAAAGGTATTAAGGTTTAAAAGGCAAAATACTGAAAAAAATGACTTTTCTTCTATAAATAAGTAGCCATTAGGTGTGTTTTATTGCATACCTTCAATCCAGTACATGTTTTACTCATTATCCGCCCTCTCTTAACCGACTCCTCCTTTCATCGACCTGACTATCTGTGAGGGCAAGCATGTCAGTAATCCTATGAGCAGCATTGGGGAGAGAGAATTTCCCACCATGCAGTTCACACATACTAACTGTCCCCATTCCAGTTACGCAAAATTACACACAGCAGAAGAGTTGATTAGTAAATCTGTATAGAATGATGTAAATCATACAACGTACATTAATCGTCTATGGTGGCAGATTTAATTTCCGTTATTTTCCCAGTGTATAACGGCTGATATCGAAATGTTTACAATGGGTTTGGAGCGATCCTTTTACTGGCGTGTGAAAAACTGGGTTTCCAAGATCATCTGATCTGATAGGGACATGTAATTAGCAGGACTGCACTGACTGCTAACAGATGAATTAAACATAACATTAGAACTCCCTATCATGTAAATGGGGGGGGGGGTTAATGTTTACCTCATCACCTTATCCTATATAATTATATCCTAAATAGTTACATATGTACCTTTTTATGTAAGTTCAAGCAATGAACTTTTAAGGAGGACTATAGTGCATACAAAGTTTTTTGTTATAAACAGTTAAAAAGAAAAGTACCTGGGGCAGGGAGGTAGGATCAGTGCTTTCTACCTACCAATATCATTCTTATGAGGAAAGAAACTGCTTGCGCCAGTCTTGCAAAATGCTTCAGCACTATCTTTAATACAGGAAGGTCCAGGGCACTGGCAGATGAAAAATGTATGTGCTGTAATCCTCAAAGAAACAAATTGGAAGGTAGGAATAATCAATCTACTCCCTATCCCAGTTACTTCCATTTTTAAATAGTTCATTTTTACAGTATAGTTGTCCTTTAATAGTCACTTCTCCCTTTGTTACCAGTAACTCTTTATGCCCAACTCTTAAAGCTATATAAATAATCTGATCTTACTCTGTCTGTAAAATGGTCAGAAACAATCCAAAGTCTTAAAAATGTTTTTCATAAAACCTGAGCCCCCCATATTGGTTAGTCTTTCTTTTTTTTATTTTCTGTTATATTTAATCACTTCTTATCTGAGTTGCATAACTCAAGATTTTTATTGGTTACTTTTAACCACACCCCAGAGGAGACAGTTCCATTTAATGGACATTCTAACAGTAAAAGTACAGTCTTTTCCTAGCCACGCCCTATTACTGGCTGGACATGGGCATTTTGTAATATCACTTTCTGCTAATCCTGTAATCTACACAAGCATAGCAACTCCCCTTTTAGGAAGGGGGCACCCCAAATTCTTTTACCAGGAATCCATCCTCTCAAATTGTATCCTAGTCTGGTAAAATACAGAGATGGATGAATGTGCTAAATTTTTTTGTACAGTTTTTATCTGCTAGCTTAATTTCCTGGCTTTTCTGTATAAAAGAGGAAGAATCAGTTTTTTTTGTGCTGGTTCTCTCACAGAAATTATATTGGGAGGTAGGAGTTACCCACCTATATCCCTGTCTTAGGTATTTCCATTTAAATTTTTATCAAAAACTTTAGAACCTCCTATATCAGTTATTCCCCGTTTATGATTGTTTCTAATGGATAAGGGTCTAGGTATAAGTTTTTGTAAATATGTTGTGTTTATTTGTCACCATATAAAATAAATATCCATAAATAACCAGACTGGGTTCTGTATTATTTTGTGCACAGAACACTTAACAATTAATTTTTTTGTGATATAATTTATATACTAAAAGACAACTGTATTTATTCACGAATGCTAGACTCATCTGCGTGTGCCTGTGACATCATCTGCATGTGCCGTGACATCTGACCGCCGCCCCAGGGTCCGGCGGGGGGATCGGGGGTCTGTGAATGGGGGGGTTGTGCCTGGTGAGGGGTTTGCTAGTAATAATAGAATATATACTGTATATTATAGAGAAGAAGAAATTACCATCCTTAGGGCTCATCACATTAGGCGCAGCGCTACTCACGTTTGCGATTGCGTGCGTTGTTCCGCTGCATTAACACCCACACACTACATCGCAGCACTTAATGCGAACAGCGCCATTGATTTATGCGCACTGTGTTTTGATGCAATGTAAAACGCACAATAACGTGCTGTAGTGTGAATGAGCCCTAAGAATTTTGCTGGGTTTAATTTGGATTCATACTGGATAAAAATAAATTTACTACACAATGTACATAATATTTCAGTCCTATCTACAATATCTTATTTCACCAGCCACCTCTTCTGGAAGGGGAAGTCATTTATCTACTACTCCTGTCCAATTACAACGAGGTGAACCAGGGCTGCCCTCGGTCGTGTGTACAGGAGGTTATTCCTGATTGGGTCTCATCAGATTCTCGCTGGCCTGGGGTGGGGTCGCCTACTGATTTAAAGACCCAAAGGGCCCAGAAATGAACCTATTATTGTTAATGAACAGAATACCTGTTGGCTCTGTGTCGGATCTGGGTCTGAGACGGAACCAGATCCAATCTTACTAATTAACTAGAACAGGGTGTCAAACTCAATCACATAAGGGGCCAAAATCAAAAAGACAGGCTAAGTGGAGGGCCATTCAGATACTTAGCAATTAGCCGTATCTAGTAAACAGTGTGCAATCAGCTGATCTTAGGACTCCACAAATGGAAGGTAGTGTTGTAAGTCTTGGATGCTAAACAGACACCGGAGGGCCACACTTCTAGACCCTTTGGCATCTGAACCAAACGTTTTAAAACTGCTCACTATATCTTCTTGCAGCACTTGGTGCTGCAAAAATGTGGTTGTGTCTTGTGGAGGTGGGTGTCGTAGGATAACTAACACTGCCTTTTGAACTGGAGGGGCTGACCTAACAGTTACTACTGAACCCTCCAGTTCAGCAGACACCGTTAGGTTAGCCCTCCAGTTCACAGCCATTGTTAGATCAGCCCTCCAGTTCACCAGCCAGTGTTGATTAACAGTGACTGGTGAACTGGGGGGCTGACTTCACCGTGACTGGTACTACAAGTTGCCCACACAGACTGGTACATATAAGTTACCCACAGTGACTGGTAATATTTTTATCTTTAGTTTTATCTTATAGTGGCAGGAGATGAGAAGGCAGACAGATGCAGGATCAGATCAAAACCACTGTAGGCTGACAGTGAGTGCACAGAAACCCCCACCCCTGAGAGTATGCGTGGTTTTTTTTTTAACAATGTGCTTCTTTTACTGTACCTGAGAAATTGTACACAAGCAACTGTACACCTGGAACTGTGCATCGCCTGTGTAGAAAGTATGATTTCCTGGGTTTGGGAGTGTAAGTTATTGAATTTTTATGGAAACCATGTGTGTGGTGAATCTGGCATTAAAATAAAGGGAACTTTATCTGGCCTGTTACCAGACTTTCTGCATATGAACAAAACTCCCATCCTATCTGCCTATTATTGCCGTGATAGAAGAAGAATATTCCATTAATATTCCACATTTGGTAATCATTCCTGATCCTGGTTCAGCTTTAATTAAATATCATAGTTTGTTGTGTTATAAAATGTCAGATCTCTAAGGGCATTACGGTGTCACCCAACATTAAATTCCCTGGCAGAGAAGGACACATTAGGACCAGTCTGCGCCTGCCACAAATTGACTTCTAATCCCCTTGATTTCCTTTTGGCATGCGCCTCTCAGCCAATCACAGACGCAGCTGACGGTCCCGCCCCCTGCTTGCAGTTTATGCAAGCAGAGGGCTGGGATTGTGCGGCGAAGGAGAGAGGGAAGGTAAGTAACTATCGGGTCATTTTTTTAACAAATCATTTATAGCGGTTGGGGCTGGGGGAAGGTAAACTATTATTTGGCAAAAAGTTAGAGAAAGGGCGGACATGCACTTTAATAACTAAATAAATTATACCATATATTTGCCTGATCAACCACCTGGTTAACATTTTGGTTGGATTGGGCAAGAGAATGAACATCAATTCCAATTTTGAAACTGCCGGTTGCCGCCGGTACTATTGGAACTTTTTGAAACCAAAAGTTTTTGGAACTTCGAATATTCAATAAGTTTATAGATGATTCCATTTGAATATTCCAAATCAGTCTCCAAATATTCGATATTGAACATCGAATATTCTGTATTAAACTTTGACTTCGATACCGAATGCAGAAAATTTTCAAAACTTTTTAAAATCCGATTTTTGGAATAAAACTCCTCAGTTTAGGCACGAGTCCAAAAAAGATTGGACAAGCGGGGTAATAACGGGTGCCAAGTTTCCACCAACAGACAGATATAGGCTTTCAGTCAGAATACTGGAATGTTGGCCCCTCTATTACAACCAGAATCCATTTCTGTACCTGTGCCAGAAGCGTTTGCACAAATAAATTCCCTGCTTGTTGAAATATGAAATGATTATGTCGGCAGATAATCCTACAATACAATATCTTTATATAAAATTGAATCTGCCCTCATCTGTATTCGTTTAGACAACAAGATGGAATTTGCCTTTGACCTCTCCGAGGAGCATGGGATCAGTCTTCACAAAATTGGAATATATGATTTTGTGAGATGAGCCAAGAAACATGTCATTATATAGATATTTTTATGTTGCTCTTCCAAACTCAGACATGTTTGCTAGCCTGCGCCAGATTCCTTATGAGGCTGCATTCCTTACATCTGGCCAACACTTGAAAATGAAAATCTGTTTTTAGGATTTATTTGTTAAATTCAGGAAAGGCCAGCGCCATCTGCAGACGTAAATCAGAGGTTTGTGCAATAAAACATATAGCGGTAGTGCCTTGATAAATAAATGGTATTGGGGCTTTAAAAATGGGGTTATTTACCCTTTAAACTACTATATGCAGCAAAGGAAAGCAGGGGCATGGGCACTGATAGGAAGAATGACAATAATTTCCAATCTTTAGGACTGAAATTTATGAGTAAATCTTCCCAAAAAAGTAGACTTTACTCTAGCTCCTCCTACATCTGCCCTTCCCTTATTAAAGGGCATGTCCACCCCCAAAACTATAATCCCCCCAACTACTGGCCCCATCATGTAGTAGTGTAATCTTACCTCACATCCCAGCTCCATAGTTTCTCCTGTAGTCCACCCACCCAAAGGTCCCAATACATGGAGCATCCAGCTCACATGTGTAACAACACCACTTTGTTAGAGGAGAGGTAAGTAAGAGTTTGGGGAGCTTTCTAAAATTAAAAACCATGCGGTTGGGGCTGGGAGACCAGGGGGATTACTATATTACAGGGGTTTTATGCTAGGGGGAGGGATAGTAGAACGGGAGGGAGGGGGGAGAAGAGCTACAGTACGCATGGCAAAAATCTACCTGAGGCCAGGTAGCAGGCAGAGCCCTGCTAGCCTCCTGGTGGGCAGTTTTTGGGACTTTGGGGGGGGACTACAGGAGAACCCTATGGAGCTGGGATGTAAGGGAAGGATTACACTACACTACATGATGGGGCCAGTAGTTGGGGGGATTATAGTTTTGGGGGTGGACATGCCCTTTAATTCCACGTGTTAATATACGTGTGATTGTTCATAAATGTAGGACCGTGGCCGGACTTTTATGGCCGAGGTCGTACTTTTTCGAAAACCTGCTGTATCTGAAGTTTCGGATCCTGTAGTTACTGATTATGGCCCTTACCTCCCACATTGCAGCCAAAAACATTTTAAGGTAATGCTAAAAAGAGGATGTCTACTTCTATATCGAATGTATTATTTCTATGCAAAGAAAACTTTAATAAAAAACTGAAGTTATTTAAGTATCCACAAAGGCTGTGGATAAAAGCTAAATACAGGAAAACAAGGATCAAGTATTAATAGGCAAATAAATACAGTTTTGGAAGAAGGGTGATGGGATGTTACACACCTGGAAAGCCATGGCTTCATTTCAATCTATAAATGAATACATGCAAGCAGCACTTACATGCTCAGTAATCCCTGTGAGGCAGCATTGGGAGAGGGAATTTCCCACCATGCAGTTCACGGAGCTGGGATGTGAGGTAAGGATTACACTACACTACATGATGGGGCCAGTAGTTGGGGGGATTATAGTTTTGGGGGTGGACATGCCCTTTAATAAGGGAAGGGCAGAGTGTAGGAGGAGCTAGAGTAAAGTCTACTTTTTTGGGAAGATTTACTCATAAATTTCAGTCCTAAAGATTGGAAATTATTGTCATTCTTCCTATCAGTGCCCATGCCCACTTGCTTTCCTTTGCTGCATTATAGTAGTTTAAAGGGTAAATAACCCCATTTTTAAAGACCCAATACCATTTATTTATCAAGGCAGCTACCGCTATATGTTTTATTGCACAAACCTCTGATTTACGTCTGCAGATGGCGCTGGCCTTTCCTGAATTTAACAAAATAAATCCTAAAAACAGATTTTTCATTTTCAAAGTGTTGGCCAGATGTAGAGGAATGCAGCCTTCATAAGGAATCTGGCGCAGGCTAGCAAACATGTCTGAGTTTGGAAGAGCAACATAAAAATATCTATATAATGACATGTTCCTTTTGGCTCATCTCACAAAATCATATATTCCAATTTTGTGAAGACTGATCCCATGCTCCTCGGAGAGGTCAAAGGCAAAATTCCATTCTGTGGTTCTAAACGAATACAGATGAGGGCAGATTCAATTTTATATAAAGATATTGTATTGTAGGATTATCTGCCGACATAATCATTTCATATTTCAACAAGCAGGGGAATTTATTTGTGCAAACGCTTCTGGCACAGGTACAGAAATGGATTCTGGTTGTAATAGAGGGGCCAACATTCCAGTATTCTGACTGAAAGACCTATATCTGTCTGTTGGTGGAAACTTGGGCACCCGTTATTACCCCGCTTGTCCAATCTTTTTTGGACTCGTGCCTAAACTGAGGAGTTTTATTCCAAAAATCGGATTTTAAAAAGTTTTGAAAATTTTCTGCATTCGGTATCGAATAGTCAAAGTTTAATACAGAATATTCGATGTTCAATATCGAATATTTGGAGACTGATTTGGAATATTCAAAATGGAATCATCTATAAACTTATTGAATATTCGAAGTTCCAAAAACTTTTGGTTTCAAAAAGTTCCAATAGTACCGCGGCAACCGGCAGTTTCAAAATTTGGAATTGATGTTCATTCTCTTGCCCAATCCAACCAAAATGTTAACCAGGTGGTTGATCAGGCAAATATATGGTATAATTTATTTAGTTATTAAAGTGCATGTCCAGCCCTTTCTCTAACTTTTTGCCAAATAATAGTTTACCTTCCCCCAGCCCCAACCGCTATAAATGATTTGTTAAAAAAATGACCCGATAGTTACTTACCTTCCCTCTCTCCTTCGCCGCACAATCCCAGCCCTCTGCTTGCATAAAACTGCAAGCAGGGGGCGGGACCGTCAGCTGCGTCTGTGATTGGCTGAGAGGCGCATGCCAAAAGGAAATCAAGGGGATTAGAAGTCAATTTGTGGCAGGCGCAGACTGGTCCTAATGTGTCCTTCTCTGCCAGGGAATTTAATGTTGGGTGACACCGTAGATGCCCTTAGAGATCTGACATTTTATAACACAACAAACTATGATATTTAATTAAAAGACTGAACCAGGATCAGGAATGATTACCAAATGTGGAATGATTAATGGAATATTCTTCTTCTATCACGGCAATAATAAGGCAGATAGGATGGGAGTTTGTTCATATGCAGAAAGTCTGGTAACAGGCCAGATATAAGTTCCCTTTATTTTAATGCCAGATTCACCACACACATGGTTTCCATAAAAATTCAATAACTTACACTCCCAAACCCAGGAAATCATACTTTCTAACACAGGCGATGCACAGTTCCAGGTGTACAGTTGCTTGTGTACAATTTCTCATGTACAGTAGAAAGCAGCACATTGTTAAAAAAAAAAACCACGCATACTCTCAGGGGTGGGGGTTTCTGTGCACTCACTGTCAGCCTACAGTGGTTTTGATCTGATCCTGCATCTGTCTGCCTTCTCATCTCCTGCCACTATAAGATAAAACTAAAGATAAAAATATTACCAGTCACTGTGGGTAACTTATATGTACCAGTCTGTGTGGGCAACTTGTATGTACCAGTCACGGTGAAGTCAGCCCCCCAGTTCACCAGTCACTGTTAAATCAACACTGGCTGGTGAACTGGAGGGCTGATCTAACAATGGCTGGTGAACTGGAGGGCTAACCTAACGGTGTCTGCTGAACTGGAGGGTTCAGTAGTAACTGTTAGGTCAGCCCCTCCAGTTCAAAAGGCAGTGTTAGTTATCCTACGACACCCACCTCCACAAGACACAACCACATTTTTGCAGCACCAAGTGCTGCAAGAAGATATAGTGAGCAGTTTTAAAACGTTTGGTTCAGATGCCAAAGGGTCTAGAAGTGTGGCCTCCGGTGTCTGTTTAGCATCCAAGACTTACAACACTACCTTCCATTTGTGGAGTCCTAAGATCAGCTGATTGCACACATGTTTACTAAGATACGGCTAATTGCTAAGTATCTGAATTGGCCCTCCACTTAGCCTGTCTTTTTGATTTTGGCCCCTTATGTGATTGAGTTTGACACCCCTGTTCTAGTTAATTAGTAGAGATTGGATCTGGTTCCGTCTCAGACCCAGATCCGACACAGAGCCAACAGAGTATTCTGTTCATTAACAATAATAGGTTCATTTCTGGGCCCTTTGGGTCTTTAAATCAGTAGGCGACCCCACCCCAGGCCAGCGAGAATCTGATGAGACCCAATCAGGAATAACCTCCTGTACACACGACCGATGGCAGCCCTGGTTCACCTCGTTGTAATTGGACAGGAGTAGTAGATAAATGACTTCCCCTTCCAGAAGAGGTGGCTGGTGAAATAACGGATATTGTAGATAGGACTGAAATATTATGTACATTGTGTAGTGAAATTTATTTTTATCCAGTATGAATCCAAATTAAACCCAGCAAAATTCTTAGGGCTCATTCACACTACAGCACGTTATTGTGCGTTTTACATTGCATCAAAACACAGTGCGCATAGAAATCAATGGCGCTGTTCGCATTAAAGTGCTGCGATGTAGTGTGTTGGGTGTTAATGCAGCGGAACAACGCACGCAATCGCAAACGTGATGTAGCGCTGCGCTCTAATGTGAATGAGCCCTAAAGGATGGTAATTTCTTCTTCTCTATAATATACAGTATATATCTATTATTACTAGCAAACCCCTCAGCAGGCACAACCCCCCCATTCACAGACCCCCGATCCTCCCGCCGGACCCTGTGGGCGGCGGTCAGATGATGTCACAGGCACATGCAGATGATGTCACAGGCACACGCAGATGAGTCTAGCATTCGTGAATAAATACAGTTGTCTTTTAGTATATAAATTATATCACAAAAAAATTAATTTGTTAAGTGTTCTGTGCACAAAATAATACAGAACCCAGTCTGGTTATTATTATGGATATTTATTTTATATGGTGACAAATAAACACAACATATTTACAAAAACTTATACCTAGAACCCTTATCCATTAGAAACAAATCATAAACGGGGAATAACTGATATAGGAGGTTCTAAAGTTTTTGATAAAAAATTTAAAATGGAAATTACCTAAGACAGGGATATAGGTGGGTAACTCCTACCTCCCAATATAATTTCTGTGAGGAGAACCAGCACAAAAAAAACTGATTCTTCCTCTTTTATACAGAAAAAGCCAGGAAATTAAGCTAGCAGATAAAAACTGTACAAAAAAAATGTAGCACATTCATCCATCTTCTGTATTTTACCAGACTAGGATACAATTTGAGAGGATGGATTCCTGGTAAGAAAAGAATTTGGGGTGCCCCCTTACTAAAAGGGGAGTTGCTATGCTGTTGTAGATTACAGGATTAGCAGAAAGTGATATTACAAAATGCCCATGTCCAGCCAGTAATAGGGCGTGGCTAGGAAAAGACTGTACTTTTACTGTTAGAATGTCCATTAAATGGAACTGTGCTCCTCTGGGGTGTGGTTAAAAGTAACCAATAAAAATCTTGAGTTATGCAACTCAGATAAGAAGTGATTTAAATATAACAGAAAATAAAAAAAGAAAGACTAAACCAATATGGGGGCTCAGGATTTTATGAAAAACATTTTTAGACTTTGGATTGTTTCTGACCATTTTACAGACAGAGTAAGATACAGATTATTTATATAGCTTTAAGGAGTTGGGCATAAAGAGTTACAATGGTAAACAAAGGGAGAAAGTGACTATTAAAGGACAACTATACTGTAAAAATGAACTATTTAAAAATGGAAAGTAACTGGGATAGGGAGGTAGAATTGATTATTCCTACCTTCCAATATTGTTTCTTTGAGGAGCTACAGCACATACATTTTTCATCTGCCAGTGCCCTGGACCTTCCTGTATTAAAGATAGTGCTGAAGCATTTTGCAAGACTGGCAGAAGCAGTTTTCTTTCCTCATAAGAATGATATTGGTAGGTAGAAAGCACTGATCCTACCTCCCTGCCCCAGGTACTTTTCTTTTTAACTGTTTATAACAAAAAACTTTGTATGCACTATAGTCCTCCTTAAAAGTTCATTGCTTGAACTTACATAAAAAGGTACATATGTAACTATTATAGGATATAATTATATAGGATAAGGTGATGAGGTAAGAACATTAACCCCCCCCCCCATTTACATGATAGGGAGTTCTAATGTTATGTTTAATTCATCTGTTAGCAGTCAGTGCAGTCCTGCTAATTACATGTCCCTATCAGATCAGATGATCTTGGAAACCCAGTTTTTCACACGCCAGTAAAAGGAATCGCTCCAAACCCATTGTAAACATTTCGATATCAGCCGTTATACACTGGGAAAATAACGGAAATTAAAATCTGCCACCATAGACTGATTAATGTACGTTGTATGATTTACATCATTCTATACAGATTTACTAATCAACTCTTCTGCTGTGTGTAATTTTGCGGTAACTGGAATGGTGACAGTTAGTATGTGTGAACTGCATGGTGGGAAATTCTCTCTCCCAATGCTGCCTCATAGGGATTACTGAACATGCTTGCCCTCACAGATAGTCAGGTCAGATGAAAGGAGGAGTCGGTTAAGAGAGGGCGGATAATGAGTAAAACATGTACTGGATTGAAGGTATGCAATAAAACACACCTAATGGCTACTTATTTATAGAAGAAAAGTCATTTTTTTCAGTATTTTTGCCTTTTAACCATTAATACCTTTGAAAATTTAAGTAATAAGTGTACATCTATGGGGTGAAAAAAGTGATTATTTCCCTAAACCAACATTTTCCTGCCCTGTTTAATTTCTGTTTGACAGTAGACAGTTTTGTGGAGTTTATTTCTAGACAGCTGGTCTCTTATCTCAGGTGGAAGCAATAAAATTTCCCTTAACACATTCAATGTAGTTGTCCCCACGCCCAGTCCTGCAAGATGATTCCAGGTGTACAAGCTATTTAAGGAGATGCAAGTAGGAGCACGGACAATCATTTTGATTAAAAAACAGAAAAGTCACTGAAATGAGACAGAATATAGAAGCTACATAGTGGTATAAAGTTCTACATAGTGGTATAAAGGTTTGCATAGTGGTATAAAGGTTTGCATAGTGGTATAAAGGTTTGCATAGTGGTATAAAGGATTACATAGTGGTATAAAGGTTTGCATAGTGGTATAAAGGTTTGCATAGTGGTATAAAGGTTTGCATAGTGGTATAAAGGTTTGCATAGTGGTATAAAGGATTACATAGTGGTATAAAGGTTTGCATAGTGGTATAAAGGTTTGCATAGTGGTATAAAGGTTTGCATAGTGGTATAAAGGTTTGCATAGTGGTATAAAGGTTTGCATAGTGGTATAAAGGATTACATAGTGGTATAAAGGTTTGCATAGTGGTATAAAGGATTATATAGTGGTATAAAGGTTTATATAGTGGTATAAAGGTTTGCATAGTGGTATAAAGGATTGCATAGTGGTATAAAGGATTACATAGTGGTATAAAGGTTTGCAGAGTGGTATAAAGGTTTGCAGAGTGGTATAAAGGTTTGCAGAGTGGTATAAAGGTTTGCAGAGTGGTATAAAGGATTACATTGTGGTATAAAGGTTTACATAGTGGTATAACCTTTCACTGGCTCTACTAATTCCCAAATAGCAATATCCCAGAGTCCTGGTACCTGCACATGACCCACACTCGCTTTCCTGGAGGGTTCCATAACCACACCCGACCCACAACTCATTCAAACTCAGACCCTCTACCCGACCATCACCTGTTACCTGGCCCGACCCCCAACTCAACTCACTGTGTTTTACCCGAACCTGACCTGATGAAGGGCTAATTCTCTCATAAGATAATTTAAACAAATATTCATGTTTGGTATTGAATCAACATTGTTACTACAGCTGTACACATTTTAGATAATAACAAATCCAGGTACCATCAGGTGATCTCCTTTACAATGAACAGGAACCAGTTGTATCTATTAACTTGTGTCTGCCTGCCTGGGATAAAGTCCTGGCACAAAAAAAACCTAAACAAACCTTAAAGTGCCTTTAAATGTCTATTTGCTTTTCTCACAGGTTGGACTCTCCCTGTTGTTGTTCAATACCAGTCAACCAAACAGCAAAAGGCTTATCTGGGCGATTGATTTATTAGCCTGGGGGAGACTCAGTCAGTCAGCAGGTAATTAGCCCTGACATTGTGCTATTAACTCTGCAAAGCACAGGTGTTTGTGTTAAAGGGATATACACTACCGGCACAACACAAGAGCTTGCAATTAATTAGAAACACATGCATATGGCTGTCAGTAATTTATTTGTTTTACTTTGCATTACTGTTCTATATTTCCAGTTAGATAGTTTTACATATTTCCAATGAGAGGACAGGCCATCCCTTTAATTCGCTCTATGCATAGATATTTTGCCCAACTACTGCTTAAAGGGAAGGGCCCTCAAATCAAACACAGATATTCCAATTTTCATCTAATGAGTAAAAGTGCATTTACCTAGTAGCTGATCATCTTTGCATAGCTGTCGATGACAGGGATCTTTGAATTGCTGACCCCAAGGTGTTTGGAAACTACAACTCCCTGCAATTCTCAGCTGCCATTTACTGTAGTGCAGTGCTTGTAGGAGGAATTCTGGGAGATGTAGTTTTTAAACATATGGAAAATAGCAGGTTGGAATCTCTGGTCTATGCAAATTTCAGAATGTAATTTTTGCAATGTTGTAACTTTCAGTTCAATAACAGCTTAAATTCACACTAGCTTACATCCCTTCCAACATGCCCCTTTAATGGGGGGGGGGGGGGGGCAGATAATGAAGTGAACCTGATCTTAGCACAACTCTGTGCAATGCATTTCTCAATGGGGTACCTATTTAAAGGGGAAGTGTTGCAGGATATATCATTACTTGTATTATTTGCAAATCCCAAGGGTGCCCATGGCTGCACTCACTTGACCATACTCACTTGGGTAGCGGAAGTAGAAATCGTTGTCTAAGTTGCCAACGCTGTGGTTCCTCATCTCATCGTGCCATTCCTTGGCATCCGTCTCCTTGTCGTATCTCACGAAAACAGCGAAGAGGATTATAGTGATGAATTCGAGCAGCAGGCAGAAAAGGGGCAACTTAATCCTCATGTTGGTGGAGTAGCCACTCATGGTGGGGGAATAGTTCAGTGCTCAGTGCAGAGAAGATAAGCCAAGAGAGCGGAGAGAGAGAGAGGGACCAGTCTAGCAGACAGGACAGTGAACTTAACACTGACTGCAAGGAATGGTTTAACCCTGGAGGGTTTTCTTTGCCTTGACTTTGCTAAAGTTCCCGCCCTGCAATGGGACTTGTCTGTCTTACAAACTCACACCCACTTGCACAGAGTAAAAATCCTGTACAGGAGAGAATCCAAAGGTCTCTAGCTCTAGACTAGGCAACTCAGCGTTTCTCTTATTTTTCTCTTTTTCCCTGTTAATATCGCCACCTTACTTTTCTATCAATGAACTTTATTTTAGTAGGTGCTGCCACCGTATCTAACAGTAACTGGTGGACAGGCCAGTCAAGTTGCATAATTTAATTATGTGTGAATGTAGTATATAAGCAGCAAGGTATTCGGGTCTGTAAAGTTGTACGCTGCTTTAGCAGTGATATAACTCAATCATTAAAGTAGAACTAAAGATAAAATGTAAATGACCCTGCATGCATTCTATAGTCGCTAAATATAGTCAAAATTTTGCATGAGGAACGAGCATCATCACAGACGATCAGTATTGGGCGTTCGTTAACGACATCATCTTTCATGCACCATTAACACGAACGATATTGGTGCAATGCGTCCCGAACGGTCTGAAGTCGTTCGTTTCTCCAATCAAATCTTTCATGTGTGTACCTACCTTAAGTAACAGATAGCTGTACCTATCACCCCTGCAATCAGAAGCATTGTGGAGAAATCATCAGTTTAATTCTGCAGGTTTTTGTCTTTTACAGAGTGGGTCATGGACCCTGCACATGATCAGTGAGTCGAGACTTTCGACCAGTCGGCCAGGAGGAAGGACTGTTGGTCGCAACAAAAGTAGCCGTGTGCGACAGTTACCGTGACCGATCGTGCGGCCCATAGAGGACCACACCATCGGTCATGGTTTTCCGATTCCGATTTCCGTCCGTTTCGGTATTGTGTGTACCTAGCTAAAGAAAACCAATTGTTATTCACTAGGAGGGAGGGGCTAAAA
The DNA here is from genome assembly GCA_019447015.1 of Hymenochirus boettgeri. Taxonomy (NCBI): domain Eukaryota; kingdom Metazoa; phylum Chordata; class Amphibia; order Anura; family Pipidae; genus Hymenochirus; species Hymenochirus boettgeri. The sequence continues at coordinate 312,340,404 of CM033476.1, forward strand.
AAAATTACCTTAAAAAATGACAGATAGCTATTTTAGCTTCTGTTATCCTTTAAGCAATGTGCACACAAATCCTTACATGTTATTATCCCATAAACTCAGGACAATCTGGTTGTATGCAGGTTGCATGCAGCATGTATGTTACATGCTGTTTGCAGCAGGTTGTATGTAGCAGGATGTATGTAGCAGGTTGCATGTAACATGTATGTACTATACTGTATGTAGCAGGTTGTATGTAGCATGTTTTCATCCAGTAATTTATTTTATTTATTATCACCACCTTTCTCTTTGTCTCTGTTCTTTAATGTCCCAATAATAACAATAACCCAATGCAATGCCCCCGTCTACAGAGGTTACAGTCACACGCAATAAAACCGGATTCAGATAACAATAACACTATCATATGTGCTGACTCCTTTGCTGCTTATTGTAATAAAGTTTCAAGACAAATATATATAAATATCAACTGTACTTAACTGTTTGTGAACATTCCAATGTAATTATGGGATAACGAACAGAGATGACCAATCACAGCTGACTATCTACATAAAATGAAGGGAAAATGCATAGAGATGACCAATCACAGCTGATTATCTACATAAAATGATGGAACAATGCACAGAGATGACCAATCACAGCTGACTATCTATATAAAATGATGGAACAATGCACAGAGATGACCAATTACAGCTGACTATCTACATAAAAAGATGGAACAATGCACAGAGATGACCAATCACAGCTGAATATTTACATAAAATGATGGAACAATGAACAGAGATGACCAATCACAGCTGACTATCTACATAAAAGATGGAACAATGCACAGAGATACCATCACAGCTGATTATCTACATAAAATGATGGAACAATGCACAGAGATGACCAATCACAGCTGACTATCTATATAAAATGATGGAACAATGCACAGAGATGACCAATTACAGCTGACTATCTACATAAAAAGATGGAACAATGCACAGAGATGACCAATCACAGCTGACTATCTACATAAAATGATGGAACAATGAACAGAGATGACCAATCACAGCTGACTATCTACATAAAAAGATGGAACAATGCACAGAGATTACCAATCACAGCTGATTATCTACATAAAATGATGGAACAATGCACAGAGATGACCAATCACAGCTGACTATTATATAAAAATGATGGAACAATGCACAGAGATGACCAATTACAGCTGACTATCTACGTAAAAAGATGGAACAATGCAGAGATGACCAATCACAGCTGACTATCTACATAAAATGAGGAACAATGCACAAGAGATGACCCAATCACAGCTGGACTATCTACGTAAAAAGAGGAACAATGCACAGAGATGACCCAATCACAGCGACTTATATACATAAAATGATGGAACAATGCACAGAGATGACCAATCACAGCTGACTATCTATATAAAATGATGGAACAATGCACAGAGATGACCAATTACAGCTGACTATCTACATAAAAAGATGGAACAATGCACAGAGATGACCAATCACAGCTGACTATCTACGTAAAAAGATGGAACAATGCAGAGATGACCAATCACAGCTGACTATCTACATAAAATGATGGAACAATGCACAGAGATGACCAATCACAGCTGACTATCTACATAAAATGATGGAACAATGCACAGAGATGACCAATCACAGCTGACTATCTACATAAAATGATGGAACAATGCACAGAGATGACCAATCACAGCTGACTATCACATAAATGATGGAACAATGCACAGAGATGACCAATCACAGCTGACTATCTACATAAAATGATGGAACAATGCACAGAGATGACCAATCACAGCTGACTATCTACATAAAATGATGGAACAATGCACAGAGATGACCAATTACAGATGACTATCTACATAAAAAGATGGAACAAAGCATCGCCCTGTCTGTGTTTATTGGGGTGTTTATGAACTATCCACGCAAACAATGGAAATCTTGAGGATTTAGAAGATTGTCGATTTTGCCACCCCCCTCCTCTATAACCAATGACACTTTTGCATGAATTTTAAAGCAAGCCATACATCTACCAATTCTAAATTATACTATAGGCTAGTTCACATAGCTGGGTAATGTTGCCTCATATGGTGGAACATAATGGATCTTACTGAATATTCCTAGGAATACATGTGCCAAAAGCTCAGACGTCATCCTCCCACAACCATTAAATAATAAAAGGCAAGACTGACCACTGCCAGCTGTAGTTATATCCACCTATATTGGGGGGGGATACCCCTAGCAAATAGGCATATTCCTAATTATTACTGTTTATATTTGTGACATTTCACTAGTCATCTGGCTGGCTTTCTCAATTCAGAAAAACTTGTACAAGAATCTATTGGCAATATATACCCTGGAATGTCTCAATCAGCCTATAACAGCCAGGTGTTAGGGACCTCCATATAACAGCAAGTGGTCAGGAGCCTCCTGAATGCAAGGTGTTGATTGTATTGTGTCAAAACAGAATTGTACATGGCAGACAAATGGTGTCAATTCAGGCTTGATTTCTTTATTTTGACATAAATGGCCTCATTGATACCTCTTTTAAGCTAGTCTTGTTCTTTGTCAAAGATGTTGAAATTATAGTCTTCAAACATTTGTAATTTGTTGGCTGACCCAAGGACTATTGTTTATGTTTCTCAATGCTTTCATATTCAGGTAAGTAGCCTTACGTAGTTGTAGAACCTCAATATACCCCAATACAAAACTAAAATCTTTGTTTGTTTCATACAGTATTTGAAAGGAAGAATTGCTCAAAATAACTTAAGAATGTCACAAGACTTTATCACTTTGCTCAGGCAATTCATTAAATATTTTGAATAAATATATGAGGCTGGGGAATGTCACAAGACCATCTTCTCGGCATAATAATCGGCCTGTTTAGAAAACTGTTCAACTGAGGTCACAAATGTAAAGGATTTTGTATTTCGTATGAGCCAAAACATTAAGGACGTCTTCTGAAAGCCCTATCACTAACTTGATTGTGCATTAGTACTGAGCAGCTCTGGGACATCACAAGACTATCTTTCCAAAAAAACTCCCCCCCGCACTTTGTCTTTGTTGAAGTCCTCCTTCAACTTCTCTCTTACATTTGAGGGTAAATGCTGATAGAAATGACACAGGTGGCTATTTCTTGCTATTTATTGATTGTAGAGGTCTCTACTGTGATGTCATAAACTCATGGAGATAAATCCTGATTGGTAAGGACTATTATTCCAGAATACTACATGATGTGAATGAGTACATGTAATAGTAAAGCACTATGAAAGATGCTTGTGAAGGTTCTCATTCATCCAGGTCATGGTATATCTGTTGTATTCAACTGCATCAACGTATGGCCCAGCACAGAAGAGCCAATTCCTCGGGTCAGGACTCAGCCGTGTATCTGCCTCTTAAGGATAAAGGACATACCTTTGAAGATTGTAATGTTAACATACTGGCGAAGGAACGTGACTGGTTCAAGAGAGGTGTTAAGGAGGCCATTTATGTGAAAATAAAGAAACCAAGCCTAAATAGAGGTGGGAGGGTTCGGCATAAACTGTCTGCCATGTACAATGCTGTTTTGGCACCTTACTCTGGGTGTTCCTATAACATCTCTTAGCCACTATCCAATCACACCCTTAACACCTGGCTGTGATATGCTAATTGGGATTTTCCAGGGTACATAATTGCCACAGATTCTTGTACAAGTCATTCTGAATTGAGAAAGCCAGTCGGATGACTAGCGAAACGTCTTCAAGAACTACATTTCAAGTCCAGTTGATCTAATTGAATACAACACTATGAAAGATGTTAGCGCTATATAAATCCACAATAATAATAATATATGTAAAGATGTTTCTTGTTTCTCCACCATCAGCTCTACTAGAATCCCTTCTCTTTGCAATGCAAACCTTCTAGCCATTAGGAAAATATGTTTGCTTCACCCAATAGGAGGAGCCATTAAGTCCAGGACAGTTTGATTATCATAATTGGGCAGCACGGTGGCTCAGTAGTTAGCACTGATACCTTGCAGCGCTGAAGTCCTGAATTCAATTCCACCCTTGGACACATCTGCAAGGAGTTTGTATGTTCTCCCTGTGCTTGTGTGGGTTTCCTCCTGGCACTCCGGTTTCCCCCACAATCATAAAGACATACTGATAGGTTGTATGTGTCAAATAAATGTGCTTAGATTGTAAGCTCTTCGGGGCAGGGCCTAATTTGAATGTATACATGTTATTGTAAAGCGCCCCTGAAGATGCTGGTGCAATATAAATCCTTAATAATTATAATAATAACTTATATGCTTTCCCCCCTAACTGCGATGGAGCTAGCATCAATGTTTGTGGGAGCTGCCATACAACTTTCTATTGAATATGCAATAAGAATATGTTTTGCCCAGGCATAACACTGCAAAGGAAACACAGTCTTTAGACTATATATAGGAGCATTTTTACCCCGGGGCCCACTTATTTCTGAAAATAGGGCCACATGCAACACAAGTAAATGTTCCATTTTATAATAATAATTAATATCAGCAAAGACTGAGATTTGGTGAAGGTGGCAAACAGAGAGATTGGGGTTATAAACTGGTCAGTAATCAGCTCTGTGACAGAGACTTAATACAATAGAGCATGCTGGGATTTGTAGTCCACAAAGTAAAAAAGCTATAGAATTATTTTAGAGACACTTTGTTGAAAAGGACTGAAAATCCTCTTAACAAATATCTGCATTTTCGCATTAAGAACCAGATTTGTTTTTAAAGGAAGATTGTTTGCCGTGTTATATAAATGGCAGCTGCAGCATTGGGAAGGCGCGCCATGAATACAAGAACTTGCATTAACTTAGCCAGAAAAATCCCATCGATAAAACCAGCTCAGGGAATCAGGTGCATTGCACAAGTTAATTAGTAATTTACTGGCTGTTTACATGTAAACGAGGATCCCAATGGCAAAATAAATGAGCCAATAAAGGTTAAACCTGTGTTTAGTGAAGTGGATCAGACGTACTGTCATGGCAGCCGGTAAACATTTAACAGTTGAGATGGGCAAACTTGCTCATGATTTACAAAAAATCACAAAATGGAATTTTGTTGTTAAAACTGTTAAAAACTATTGTGGCAATTAACAGTTCGGGGTGGCAGCTCTCACCACATGTACAGTATAAGCACAAATATACAGTAATGCTGCCTTGTGCATTGGCTGGAAAACTGACCAATGGACTGGCTGGAAGGCTGGCTATTGGAATTCACACAACAGCAATCTACTTTCTCTGTCCAAAACCCTAGCAAATGGCTGTTTGAAAGTGGGAAAAGCTATTTCTATAGTCAGGGGCTGGCACATGGTAAAATAATAGTGGTTAATTGTTGCAGCTCTGCTGACTGGTGGGTGATTGTCATGCAAGGCATTATAGTACTAAAAAATATTTTGTGGTGTAAAATCTGGAAAATGTGATGGCAGAATGCAGTCCATCTTTATTAAACAGCCTCTGCTTGTTACGATAGGCATGCAGTTTTTTTTTAAAGCGGGTTTAATCGTGTCAAGCCATTTAATGTAACATAGTAATATAGTAATTGAGGTTGAATAAAGACAAACGTCCATCAAGTCCAACCTTTTCACCCTCCTTTTTAACCCTACCTAACAGTTTATCTAGAGGGAAAAGGGGGAAAAATTCCTTCCTGACTCCAAACGCCAATCAGAAAGTATCCCTGGATCAACCAGAACTACAGTATATGTATTAATACCAGTATTTCTCAATATTATATAGTATCCCTGTACCAAGCAGAACTACAGTATAGGTTTTAGTACCAGTAATTCTCAATATTATATAGCATCCCTGAACCAACCAGAACTACAGTATTTGTATTAATACTAGTAATTCTCAATATTATATAGTATCCCCGTACCAATCAGAACTACAGTATATTCATTAATACCAGCAGTTCTCAACATAATATAGTATCCCCGTACCAACCAAAACTACAGTATATGTATTAATACCAGTAATTCTCAATATTATATAGTATCCCCGTACCAACCAGAACTACAGTATATGTGTTAATACGAGTAATTCTCAATATTATATAGTATCCCTGTACCAATCAGAACTACAGTATACGTATTATTACCAGTAATTCTCAATATTATATAGTATCCCTGTACCAACCAGAACTACAGTATATGTATTAATACTAGTAATTCTCAATATTATATAGTATCCCCGTACCAACCAGAACTACAGTATATGTATTAATACCAGTAATTCTCAATATTATATAGTATCCCTGTGCCAACCAGAATTACAATATATGTATTAATACCAGTAATTCTCAATATTATATAGTATCTCCGTACCAACCAGAACTACAGTATATGTATTAATGCCAGCAATTCTCAATATTATATAGTATACCCGTACCAACCAGAGCAACGGTATATGTATTAATACCAGTAATTCTCAATATTATATAGTATCCCTGTACCTACCAGAACTACAGTATATGTATTAATACCAGTAATTCTCAATATTATTTAGTATCCCTGTACCAACCAGAATTACAGTATAGGTATTAATACCAGTAATTCTCAATATTATATAGTATCCCTGTACCAACCAGAACTACAGTATATGTATTAATACCAATAATTCTCAATATTATATAGTATCCCTGTACCAACCAGAACTACAGTATATGTATTAATACCAGTAATTCTCAATATTATATAGTATCCCTGTACCAACCAAAACTACAGTATATGTATTTATACCAGTAATTCTTAAAGGGCATGTGCACCCCCAAAACTATAATTTAACCCACTACTGGCCCCACTGTGTAGTGTAATAAAATCCTTACCTCACATCCCTTCTCCAAATGGTTCTCCTATAATGTCCCTCCAAAGTCCAAAAAACTGACCACCAAGAGCCTGGCCGCGTCCATATAGGACTCTGCTTCCTGTCTCTCCTCTGGGAGAATTTGCCCATGCTCAGTGCAGTCCCCCCCCTCCCTCCCATTTTGCTCTCCCTCCCCCTAGTGTAAACACCCTTTTCTGTAGTGTAGGGCTCCTTCCCCCAGCCCCAACCATCATAGTAATTTCTCTAAAAACTCCCCCGATCTATACTTACTTTGCCTCATGCAAGCAGTCGGACGAGAGAGGCAAGGTAAGTAATGATCGGAGGAGTTTTTAGAGAAATTACTATGGCAGTTGAGGGTGGGGGAGGCCCTACACTACAGAAAAAATTTATAAATAGGGGTGGGCATGCCTTTTAATATTTTTTAGTTTTAGAAACTTATCCAGGCCTTTTTTAAAGCTATTCAATAAACTTGCCATTACCACATCTGCTGGAAGACAGTTCCACTTTTTTTCAGTTCTCACTGTAAAGAAACCTTTCCTAACTTGAAGATGAAACTTCTTTTCTTCCAACCTTAAAGGATGTCCACGTGTCCTCTGATATGACCGATTAGTAAACAATGCACCAGAGAGTTCAGTTAACAGCCCTAACTTGTCTAATCTGCCTGCATAGTCAAGCCCCTCCATCCTCTTTATTAATTTAGTTGCCCTTCTCTGAGCTGTTTCCATTTCTAAGATTTTATTATTATGTAGCACTCTATAACACAATATTGTTTATTCTGTCAGTAAAATATTTAAATGTATAAACTGTACATGAGCTGCAGGGGCGTACCTGAAGGGGCCCGAGCCCCCCCGCGAGTTTGGGGGCTGGGCCCCTGACTCCCTCCACGCAGGCCCCTGCAGTATTCACCCTTTTTAAAGAGCTGATCGCGCGTATGTTTTCTTCATCTGCGCGATCAGCTCTTTAAAAAGGGTGAATACTGCAAGGATTTGGGCTTGTGGAGGGCCCTACTGCCGTCCGGGCCTCCCGCGGTCGCGGGGGTGGCGGTAGTTACAGACATCCCACCCTGCCACTATGTACTTGCGGGCAGGGGGGGAGAGGGGGCATGATGTCATGTACTTCATGTCATGGGCAGGGCGGAGCGAGGCGGGGTTGTGGGCGTGACATAGGTGGTTCGGGGGCATGGTGCAGGAAAAGGAGGCATGACGGGGAGGAGATTCAGGACTCCTCTCCATCGCGGGAGATTGGGGTGGTCTCGCAGGAGCCCACCCCAATTCGAGGGAGACTCCCGGAAGATCTGGAGGGGTGGGATATCTGTAGTTACGCCACTGATGAGCTGTGCACACCTACCCACCATTTATTGTATGAAAGGAACTGGTAAACGCATTATTTACCTGATGAACTACATGTCCCAAGAGGCTGTGCAATAGGAAGTCTATAAGGCAAGCCAATAGGGAGTCATCTCAGGCAAGACAGGAAAAGGAGGGAATTCCAGTTTGGTGCTGTTCAGGAGGAGAGCTGCCACCAGTTGCACAGGCTTTTGTACAGGCCTTGGTCTATGTGAATTGGATGGAATCCTGCTGGAGATCCTTCTGAGGTGCTTGCAGAACTTCACCTGTAGTTCATGCTGTGGATCTGGAGCCGGGTGGCCTTTGTATATCAGTAAGGTGACTTTGGATTTGTGTGGGGAACAGGCCACTAGTTCAAGGTGATCACCCATCACTGATCAATCTGGCTGTCACACCCTGCACCCTTGCCAGAGGAAACCCCTGTGTAATCTACCAGTTATCCCTCTGACTAAAGTACCCTGTCTATACTGACCTGCAGTGGGGCATCCAAAGGAGATACTATTTCTATCACTACTAACAGGGATCTTAACAATACAAGTTTAAACCCTGCAAAGAATAAATTACAAACTGCAGGATTACCGTATATACTAGAGTATATACGGTATATTACAACTTTATCTGCAACAGTTACCCACTTTGCTAATTTGGAATATAAGAGTGACAGATAACGTATTATATTAGAACTGAGCTCTCAACTCAACAGTTATACGGATTTAAAATACTTGCGGTTAATATATTTTGCAAAAAAAGGGTTGTTTGGACCTAACAAAAGGAAGTTTCCTGTGAGTGTAATGAACTTGTGAGTGTCCCTTTCTCTTAAGGACCTTGATCTCAAGGACATAGAAAAAGAAGGACATTGAAACAAGAAGGGCAATTAAACAAGGTTTGTGCGTCACTGTGTTGGTGTGGTGTATTAGAAGGGACAGTTTTGTCAGTACCATGCAATGTGCATCGTGCCAGTATAGGAACCTGGAGCAGACGTTCCGGGGAACCTATGTCTGTGTCAGGTGTGAGTGGGTTGCCCGTTTGGAAGCTGAGGTGGAGAGTCTAAGGGGGCAGCTTGCAGCATTGCGGGGATTGGCAGAACTGGGGGGTCAGCAGGCACTGGCTGGGGCCAGTATAGAGGTGGGTGGAAGAGGGTCAAGAAAGGATGAGGAAGGAGGTAGTTTTGTTAGGGTTACTAGGGGAAGTGGGGGACGGAAGAGTAGGGGGGCTTCTTCCCAGATTGTCCATCCCAACAGATTTGCCCCCTTAGGTAATGAAGTGGAGGAGGACACCTCGGAATTAGCGTGTATGGAGGGGGCTAGTCCCTTGAGCACCCAGGGGACTGCCATCTCTGATACAAGGGAGGAGGAACGAAGGGTCAGGAATGCAAGGCAGGTGGTTACATAGTAACATAGTAACATAGTAATTAAGGTTGAATAAAGACATTCGTCCATCAAGTCCAACCTATTCACTTTTTTTTTTTTATTTATTTATTTTTTTAACCCTACCTAACAGTTGATCCAGAGGAAGGCAAAAACCCCAGCTAAAAAAGGGGGGGGAAAATTCCTTCCTGACTCCAAACGGCAATCGGAAAGTATCCCTGGATCAACCAGATCTATATGCATTAATACCAGTAATTCTCAATATTTTTTAGTTTTAGAAACTTATCCAGGCCTTTTTTAAAGTTATTCAATGAACTTGCCATTACCACCTCTGCTGGAAGACAGTTCCACAGTTTCACCGTTCTCACTGTAAAGAAACCTCTCCTAACTTGAAGATGAAACTTCTTTTCTTCCAACCTTAAAGGATGTCCACGAGTCCTCTGATATGACCTATTAGTGAACAATGCACCAGAGAGTTCACTGTATGGGCCATTAATATATTTGTATAAGGTTATCATGTCCCCACGCAACCGACGCTTCTCCAATGTAAACAGCCCTAACTTGTCTAATCTGCCTGCATATTCAAGCCCCTCCATTCCCCTTCTCAATAAACCCAAACCCTTCTTCCTTACACCACTCTTTTAGCCACGCATTAATGCTCCTAAGCTCCCGCTGTCTCCCTGGCTTAGCACTGGCTGCGGTAGTATTTCTGAAGACACTACCCTGGAGGTCCTTGCTTTTTGTTGTGGTAGGGGACTCCATTATAAGGAAGGTAGATAGGGTAATCTGCCGCCAAGACCCTACATGCCGAACTGTGTGTTGCCTGGCTGGTGCTAGGGTTCGCATGTGGTGGATCGTGTAGACAGATTATGGGGTGGGGCCGGGTGTGGACCCGGCGGTCTTGGTTCACATTGGTGCCCATGACAAAGTTAGAGGTGGAGGTGAGGTCCTTAAGCATGATTTCCAAGAACTAGGGGCCAAGATAAAAGCAAGGACCTCCAGGGTAGTGTTTTCAGAAATACTACCGCAGCCACGTGCTAAGCAGGGAGACAGCGGGGAGCTTAGGAGCATTAATGCGTGGCTAAAAGAGTGGTGTAAGGAAGAAGGTTTGGGTTTATTGAGAACTGGGCAGACTTTGCTGTCGGCTACAGGCTCTTTAGTAGGGAGGGTTGCACCTCACTGATGGTGGTGCAGCTGTTTTAGGGGAGAAGATGGCTAGAGGGTTGGAGGAGATTTTAAACTAGGTTTGGGGGGGGAGGGTATGCAGTCTCACGGGATAGATAGACCAGGAGGAAAGAAGGGTGTAGATAGGCCAGGGGGGGTGGAAAGGGGGGTGGGACTAGCATAGGGGATAGGGAGGAATGTGTATTAAAGTGTACGAATAAATTACAGGATCATAATCTAAAATGTATGTTTGCACAATGCGGAGAAGCCTGTCTGACAAAATGGGTGAATTGGAAATGATGGCATTGAATGAAAGTATGATGTAATAGGTATAGCAGAAACGTGGTTGAACAGTTCTCACGACTGGGCTGTAAATATGAAGGATATGCCTTGTTTAGGCAGGACAGAAAAAAAGGAAAGGGGGAGGAGTATGTGCTTATGTAAAAAAGAATTGAAGCCAAATTTAAAAGAAGAGATAACTGGTTTATTGGATGATAAAGTGGAGGCAATATGGGTGGAATTAGGAACAGGAAAGGGGGGTAATGTCATTGTTGGTGTCTGCTATAAGCCGCCAAATGCTAGCAGAGAGGAGGTGAGTCAACTTCATAGCAGTTGGCAAGGGCTGCAAGTTTGGGGGAGTGTGCTCATTATGGGGGACTTCAATTACCCTGACATTGATTGGTGTGGTGGAAAGCCATCACAGAAAAAGGCGATGAGTTTCTGAATTTGCTGCAGGATAATTTTCTCTCACAGGTGGTTGAGGTTCCTACAGAAAGGAGCTCGTTGGATCTGGTAATATCTAACATTGTGAAGCGCATTATAGATATAAAGGTAACTGGAGGCTTAGGGAATAGTGACCATAATGAAATAGTGGCATTTGGACTTGTTTTACGAAAGGAAAAGTGCGCTGGGTTAACAAAGCATTTAATTTCAGGAAGCAAATTTTCCCAGGTTAAAAGCAGCTCTTCAGAATGTCAAATGGGATATGGATTACAGGTAAAGGTACTGAACAGAAGTGGACTGTGTTCAAGGGGATTTAAGCCAGTTCACATCTAAATTTATACCCTTGGGAAATAAATGTAAAAAAAATAAATCCGCGCCCATGTGGCTGAATTCTGATGTAAAGAGGCAAATGGTAAGGAAGAAAAAGGCATTTAAAACCTTTAAGGCGAGGGAACGGAAGGGCCTTAGGGATTATAAAAACTGTAACAAGGAGTGTAAGAAAGCAATCAAACTAGCTAAAATAATAATGAAGTTAGGATAGCTGAAGAAAGCATCACTAAGCCTAAGCATTTTTTTAAGTATATTAATAGTAAGAAGATGAGGACTGAGAATGTTGGCACCATTAATTAATGGGATAAGTTAGTTACGGAGGATGGCGATAAAGCAAATGTCTTGAATAATTTTTTCCCTCTGTATACACTATAGAAGATCCAAGTACAGATATCATAGAGTATAGTAGCAATAAAGGTATACAAGATTCAAGTTCACTTTGGTTAACCGAGGATATGGTACAGAAAGAACTAAGAAGGGTTAATATAATAAATCTCCTGGACCGGATAAAATACATCCTCAGGTACTTGGGAGCTAAGTTCAGTTTTATCTAGGCCATTGTTTCTTATTTTGCTGATTCCCTCATGTCCGGTGGTGTGCCTCTGGATTGGAAAAAGGCTGATGTTATTACATATTCAAAAAGGGTAGTCGTTCACAGCCGGGTAATTACAGGCCTGTAAGTTTAACTTCAGTGGTGGGGAAGATCCTGGAAAGTTTAATAAGGGAACATGTTCTAGAGTATGTTTCAGGACTGACATTATAAGTAGTAACCAGCATGGATTTAGGAGGAATAGATCTTGTCAAACTAACTGCTTGGCTTTTATGAGGAAGGAAGTAGAAATTTAGACTTGGTATAGCAGTAGAATTAGTTTACTTGGATTTGCAAAGGCTTTTGATACAGTCCCCCATAGGCGACTAATGAATAAGCTAAGGTCTGTTGGTCTGGGGAGTTACATTTGAACATGGATAGAAAATTGGTTATGAATAGGATGCAGAGAGTGTTGTTAATGGGGTTTATCATTATGGACTAAAGTGCTAAGTGGGGTGCCACAGGGTTCTGGTGTGGGCCTCTTCTATTTAATTATTAATGATTTGGAAGTGGGTTTGTCAGCAAGGTTTCGTGTTTGCTGAAGACACAAAACTTTGTCGACCATTAAAAACTTCAGAGGATGTGCAATCGTTGCAAGGGGATCTAGATAGATTATCACATTGGGCTGCTAAGTGGCAGATGAAATTCAATGTTGAAAATGTAAGGTGATGCATTTTGGACTTAAAAATACTTGTGCTATACTATACTATAAATGGCTCTGGTGTAAGTGAATCCCTGTTGGAAAGGATCTTGGAGTTTAGTTTTGGTGGATTTCCTGTGGGCTTCTCCTGCACAGTGCCGCCGGTGAGCACAGCCTCAGACTCCCTCAGTGTGTGAGGGGACAGGAAGTCCCTCCTCCTTGCTGTGTGAAGTCCTGACAGAGAAGATAAGGGAATCTACAGCCCATCTCTTTCACTGTGTGAAAAAAAGCCTTACTCTGTAAAAAGACTGTTTCCACAGAGTTTCTGTCTGTGGGGGGGGGGGGGGGGGGGTGTCTGAGTAACCCATGGCACCCGCGGTTTCGTATTACTAGCTCATCAGGCCTGATGAAGCTAGTAATAAGAGAAACGTGTAGCAGAGACGCATTGGAAGCGACGCTATATTCCGGGTGTTGGGGCTAATCTGCCCTAGTGACCGGGAGAGCTGCGGAGTGTTCGGGCTCACCTGCCCATGCGACTGGGAGTTAAATAGGCGTGACCCGCTTTGGGAGGACGCCAGCAATTCGGTCCATTTGTCCACCTGTACTTTAGATCCCAAGAGCTATCAGAGCCACGGACTTGTAAGCATCAGAGTCCGGGGGACCAGCTTTATGGGGAAGTCTGCGAACCGGTCACTGCCGTACCACGGTGCAGTTATATTCTATAGTTACAGTACCTTTTGCCTGTCCATTCCTGGGTTCTGGTGTGCGCACACCGACGGAACTTCAGTAATCCTCTTATTAAGACTTTTGTTTTAGGAACTCACTTTCTGCTGGAAGGTTTGATCCACTGGACTATTTTTTATTCATTTGTTGCATTTTTTATATATGGTTGTTTTTTATCCATAGCGTTGCTTGTCATCTATGAGACGTGTAACTAAGTTATTGTTGTTTTAATTTTATCCATTATATATACATTGAGCTGGCCAGCTTTATATTGTATTGTGTATTATTCGGATATAAATAGTTATTTTTATATATAATTATAGTATTTAGCAGTCATTTATAAACAGATTAAAAAGAAGTGGCCCCAGTACGGAACCCTGAGGCAGTCCACCTAAGGTTCATACACATGTGCGATCGCAGGTGCCAACCCACAAGCACCATATCCTCTGTTAGTCAGAGTGAATATTCCTCATTTATACCCTTCATATTATTACATTACCTGCTATAAGGACTAGCATTCTCTATAGTGTATACAGAGGAATATCCCTCATATACCCTTATATTAATACAGTCCCTGCTATCAGGACTAGGATTCTCTAAGTGTATACAAGTGAATATCCCTCATTTATACCCCTTATATTATTACAGTCCCCACTATAAGGACTAGGATTCTCTATAGTGTATACAGAGTGAATATTCCTCATTTTAACCCTTCATATATTACAGTCCCTGCTATAAGGACTAGGATTCTCTATAGTGTATACAGAGTGATATTCCTCATTTATACCCTTCATATTATTACAGTCCCTGCTATAAGGACTAGGATTCTCTATAGTGTACAGAGTGAATATCCCTCATATACCCCTTATATTATTACAGTCCCCACTATAAGGACTAGGATTCTCTATAGTGTATACAGAGTGAATATCCTCATTTATACCCTTCATATTATTACAGTCCCTGCCATAAGGACTAGGATTCTCTATAGTGTATACAGAGTGAATATTCCTCATTTATACCCTTCATATTATTACAGTCCCTGCTATAAGGACTAGGATTCTCTATAGTGTATACAGAGTGAATATTCCTCATTTATACCCTTCATATTATTCAGTCCCTGCATAAGGATCGGATACTATAGTGAATACAGAGTGAATATCCTTATTTATACCCTTCATATTATTACAGTCCCTGCTATAAGGACTAGGATTTCTCTATAGTGTATACACAGTGAATATTCCTCATTTATACCCTTCATATATTACAGTCCCTGCTATAGGACTAGGATTCTTATAGTGTATACAGAGTGAATATTCCTCATTATACCTTCATATTATTACAGTCCCTGCTATAAGGACTAGGATTCTCTAAAGTGAAATACCGAGGGGGAAAATGTGTAAGGCCCGTAGGCTGTCCCTAACTGTTCCCCTGCTACTAGACCTTGTACCCAAAAAAATCTTCCCAACAAAAAAAGAATGGATTTTAATTTATTTCTATTTGTTTATTAAAAAGAATGATTTCTTGATGGAATGAATCTAAAATATTACACACCTACTATAAAAATTGCACCTTCTATTTAGAATTTAGTTCAACCCATTCACGGCCCTCATGCACTCCAAGTTTCCATGGGCCCTCTGTAAAATTTAATTGCCCACCAGGTGTATGGGCTGCTTTTTCTGTCTGATCACATTACTTAAAGGGCATATCCACCCCCAAAACTAAATTTCCCCCACTACTGGCACCACTGTGTATTGTAATAAAATCCTTACCTCACATCCCAGTTCCAAATGGTTCTCCTGTAACCCCCCAAAAGTCCCCAAAACTGGCCACCAGGAGGATAGCAAAGTCCAATAGGACTCTGCCTCCTGTCTCTCCTCCAGGAGAAGTTTTGCATGCACACTGCAGCCCTCCTCCCCTCCCGTTTTGCTCTCCCTCCCCCTAGCCTTAAACCCTGTTAGTATGTTGTAGGGCTTGTTCCCCCAGCCCCAAACGCTATAATCATATCCAGAAAGTCCCCCGATAGTTACTTACTTCCCTTATCCTCCACCGTTGTGAACTGCGGCAGCCGAGTCTGTGATTGGCTGCTCTCAGCCAATCACAGACGCGGCTGCTGGTCCGGCCCCCTGCTTGCAGTTCCATACAAGCAGAGGGCTGGGACAGTGCAGCGAAGGATAGAGGGAAGGTAGATGAAGGTAAGTATAGTGGTGGGGCTGGGGGAACTAGCCCTACAACATACTAAAAGTTTTTACAACAGGTGGACATGCCCTAATGATATATGAAAAAATCCAACCACACCACAAGAGATGTAAGTAGAGCTGGAAATTAAAGGGCAGTCTATTGCATCAATACAATGGCAACGGAGAGTGTAAGTTATTTAAGTGGAATTGGGTGTGCAATAATATTGTTTGGTTTATTCAGGAAATCAGTTGTTTTGAAGGAATTTATGTTACCTTAAAGGTCAGTTGTTTGTTGTTTTTAAAAAGAAAACCACAAATAAAACTGGTGTATTGAAGGGGAAGTAAAGTGCCCTCCTAAAATGGTCCTATCTATTCCTGTGGGCTAACCAAGCCAGGGGATGGGCTGTCTTCTTGTCAAGGGGTAGGGTTGGATTAGACCAGAATGGGAATTTATAGTAAGTTTCCCTTTATCTGCCTAATTACAAGTGATGAGGACAAAGCATTTCAGTTTCTTACCGGGTACAGCATGTAGGAGGAGACTTTATTTAACACATAAGTTCCCCATTAATAAAATATTTTTTTTTAATTAAAAAACACCACACCATGTTCCAACACACACAAAAGTAGTACCAGCAAAAATTATACCAGCAACAGTCCCTAGGTGGCGTGTGTGTCAGGCTTTTAGTAAATGAACAATTCATAACGCAGAATACCATGGAAGCTTGCCAGTGCTGAATAGTATTTCTGTTTAAAATGATGAATGATGTATTTGAGGAGCAGCAAGGTTGGAGTATGTGGGATATGCCCAGTTCGCCAACCACACCACCCGAAGACAAGCTATCCCTGACAAATATCCATCATGGAGAACCTGGCTAAGGAAAAGGCATAGAAAAGTATTTCTAGCTGTACGAAGAACGAACTGTTTGTGGTTGGAGGACTTTGGGAAATAAATTGCTGACGGGGAGGGCTGTGCTGAAAGGCCTACAGCCGATACCTTGGCCGTTTCTAATGTAATTTACTTGGAGTACTTGAGACAAATCCCTCATAAACCACAAAGTTGATGTTCTGGTTCTCCTTGCCAACATGAGCTACCAAAAAGATTTCCTGTATTTATATTAAGCCAGTGTAAATAAGCGAGCCCCAAGTTGCTCCTTGTGATAGGGCCAATTTTCATCATGTCCTCCAAGATCCACTTCCTGCTTGTCTGCATGAAACAGGAAGTCACACATTAGAACTTGAAGAAATCTTCTGGAATTGTCAAGACAACAAACAACTAAAAGGAAAGTTCTATTCAAGGGGACACGTGCCAGGCTATTGGGCTTGTAGCATGATAAAAACTAGTAGTTCAAATCCTGTTGTTCCAGTTAAAGGATTTGGAGGAATTGGAGATTTTTCACCATGTGCGATTCTTCAAAGTCAATTATAAATGGGCTAATTTAGCAGAACAGCTGCATGGAATTACAAATAAGATCTCGTAAATTATTCAGCTGCTTCTCACTAAAAGAGGTGATAGGGAAAAAAAGTCTCTTTTTAACACAATAAAATAATTTATATGAAATGTTACACTATGAAAACAGAGGTTTGTATTGCATGCAATGTTATTAAAGCCATTCAGAGAAAAAAAGAGCATAACCTTTTACTCCCCAGGTAGAGGAGCTGGGTGAAGAGGAAAATTATTATTTGAATCATGGCATCCCATTCCTTGATAAGTCTAGTGGGGAGAAGTGAAATGGAAGCTTAGTTTTTCTTATTGGTGCCTAAACTGGCCTTTTTTTGTGCCCATCAATATAATATATCTGCATTTTTTTTGCTTCTGCCAATTATGAGTACTTTTAGTCTCTGTGGAAGAATGGTGGATTAAAGACCAGAGATGAATAGACATAAGATTGCAGGTTGTTATTTGAATCTTGGAATGTTGCTTTCTGGTTGAAAGGTCCATATGACCTTCCTTGCTATCGGTTTCTTTCTTGATGCGTTGGGAAGGTCAATATTTTCTGGTGGAAAGTCAACATGTTCATAATTGGGAGGTCAGTTCCTATCTAATTGAGGGGTCAATATCTCCTGGTTAGGAGGTCAATATCTTCCCAGGAACTGTAATGTATGAATCACTCTTGACCATAGTTCTATTCGCATACATGCCTTTTCTATTGGAGAGTCGCAGAGAGACTTAATCATTTATCTGTTGCTGTAGACCCTTCTTCCTTTCAGAAATGAATGGATCTAAACCCCATATTTCCTTTCCCACAATCTTTGAGATGTAAATCTGCCATATGGGTTCTACAATGTCTACAGCAATTAGGGATCTTAGGAGAGCTAGAGGCAATAACCTTAGAAAGGGAACACGCTGAGTAGCATGATTCTCCAACAATTTTCTCTCCTTAGGGTGGGTACACACGTCAGGATCCTTCGTCCCGAAGGACTGTCGGTCGTGGGAAAAGTAGCTGCAGCTAATAGTTGCCTTGATCGAGGTGCAGCCCTCTATGGGCCACATGATCGGCCACATTTTCCGACTCATCCGTTCGCACTTTTCGCTGTTCACAGCCACAAAAAGGAACCATCCAATATTTCAGGCCAATGAACCTATACTCTAAAATAAACGGTCGGCCCGAAATATGGATGGTGTATAACCAGCCTTTTTTAGTCTTGATTAGGTAGATTCACAGAAGACATTATAACATTTTAAACCTTTTACAGCCAAACAAAATTGCTAAACTCACAGCAATTTGGGTGGAAATAGTTTTTTTAACATTTGTTCTTCTTAAATGAATCCCAAAAATTCAGGAGCACAATAATTTGATGGCCCCTTCCACTAATTTGCTTTTTAAGCAGTCCCAGTCCTTGTTTATAAATGAACGGCACTTCCCAAACACCTATTTATCTCCGTATAAAACAAAAAGCAGATGGGCGAGAGGCCTTCAAAGATTTCTGGGTCACAGGTTCTTACAGCTAAATCTGATTTCTGCATGCTGTGCTACAGCCTACAAGGTGCAGAGGATAAATATTGGGCACGACACCCTAGTGAAATACAAAGCAGATGTCCTGTATAACAATGTAGCATTGAGGGACTCCTTATATTATAAAGGGAAATCTGATCTACCAACTAGGGGCACAAAAATACCAAAGGTTGTTTAAAAAAAAAAACAAAGCTAAAATATAAAAGAGATTGTATAGATTTTGTAGTTCTAAAAAACAGGTACAGTAGCTCTCACATCTGCAGAGTTCTGTAGTTCTTTTCACAGTGAATAATAATTGGATTTAGAGCTGTCCATTATTGGGAACTTAATCTTCCTTACTAAAGCTATACCAGTTGTTTTGGTGATTATCCTCTATTCTTTAGAATCTAATCATCTGTCAATCTAGTGCCTATTAGCATAAACTATTCTGCTGTGTGCAGTTTGCTGCAGCTGGATGGTGACAGTTGGTATGTGTGAATTACATGGTGGGAAATTCCTCATAGTGATAAATGGCATGCTGCCTCACAGATAGTCAGATTAGTCAGGGGAGATGGGGATACTTAGCCAAAATTGACTTGACATCTCTGGCAAGGTGAGAGACAGAGGGTTAGAGAATTTACTGAGATGTGTAGATTTGAAATTTTGTCTGTGACCTGAAACCAGCAGAATTAAATAAAGAATTTCTGATTTTGAGTTAAGTTTAGTACACTCAGTTCATACAGTATATATATCGGCCAAGTGACTAGCACAGGTGATAATTGAGATCAATAGAACATGTCAATAAATCCCACTGATCTTGTGGTCTTCAACGGACCCCAAGATAATTAGGCCAAATATCAATGGTACTAGGCCCCGTTCGGTCCATGGTACAGTAGAGATGTAATGTGGGTTCGAATAGAACCAGTTTCAAATCGAATCTGAGGGTTTCGAAGTCCGACGAAACTTTCGTAACTCCTAAATTTATGGAATTTTTAGAATTTTCGATTTTTATCGACAAGGTAGACGATTTTCGACATCAAAAGTAGACAATTATCAAAAATCGAAAGTAGACGATTTTAGGAAATCGAAAGTAGACGATTTTGGAAATCTAAAGTAGACGATTTTTGAAAATCAAAGTAGACGATTTTAGGAAATATGAAAGTAGATGATTTTTTGAAATCGAAAAAGTAGATGATTTTAGGAAATCGAAAGTAGACGATTTTCGAAAATCGAAAGTAGACGATTTTCGAAACTCGAACTTTCCGAAAATTTCGAAAACGAGAAGAAACTCAACAGTTTGCGAACATCTTTAGTGTACTGATAGGAATTACAAAATTCACATAGGCTTTTTAGCTTTTGTGTTCCTTTAATTATAAATCAATATTTCCATGACAAACCAGTAAAGCAGAATTACAAAAAAATGAAAGTTAACATAGATAAACGTCCCCTTGCCCTCAGTGTGTTGCAATATTATTAGGCTTAAACATACAGTAGAGGAACATAGTAATTGTAACTGGCAGTAAAGTAGTAAACGGATAAAATTCAAAATAAACAGAGAAAACATCACTGATAGAATCTCGGCTATTAAAGAACCTGTCAGATCTGGATACAAGTTTTTACAGTTTGTGCTTAACTTGGAACAGTTGAACAATGGCGGGTAATGTCATCCCATAGTAAATACAATTGGGAATATTTCTCTAGGTGAGTCCGGGTTCTAATCCTCCCTTGGCTATATCTCCAAGCAGGGGTAACAGGTCAATGTAGAAAAAAAATGTCTGTCTCTCGGTTCTGTGGTTCTATCACAATTATAAAGACATATTGAAAGGTGCGGTTTAGTAAGGTTGTTCTGGGTTCTAGGGTTTCAGATCTCACAGCTTGTCCCTCAGGGGGGAGTGGTTGGGGGTGGGTACTTGGAGGTCAGGGCAACCTTATATGTATGTTCATTTTTTATTAGATTACGTAGATAGATACAAATAGCTAAGTGGAAAAGTTTTCCTCTGACCCCATCTTCAGTCCCCATTTCAAGGGGAGATCTACGATCTAAGATTAGGTGCTCAAGGTGGGAAGCTTTGATTGGATACTGATCATTCACTAGCCCAGAAATCAATCGAAGGAACAACCATGTATGGCCAGCTACAGTTATAGAGTATAGATACTGTAGATAGATAGATGATAGATAGATGATCGATAGATATATATGATAGTAATAAATAAATAGATAACGATATAGATAATACACAGGAATAATAGATAGATGATAGATAGATAATAGGTAAATAGATAATACAGAGATGATGAAGATAACACAGATAGATAGATAGATAGATAGATAATATATAAATAGATAGATGGATAGATAAAAAATAGATAATAGATAATAGGATAGACAGATAATACATAGATATATAATAGATAGATAGATAGATAGATAGATAGATAATAACATAGATAATACATAGATAAATAATAACACAGATATATAATAGATGATAGATGAGATAATAGATAGTAGATAACTAGACAGGAAGATTAGATAGTGGAGATACCTCTAATGAGGCAAGTTGAAACTTGTGTTCAGAGGCAAAACAGACTGAACAGCAAATACAAATTTTCAAAATCACAAGGTAGTAACATTGTTTCATATATTTTAGATGATTTTTTTATGTTGTATGGACACGGGGGAAAAACTTTATAAAATACATCTTTTACTGATTTTACATTACTTATAAAGTTTGTTCAGGTACTAAAAAGTCTAGAAACACCCCGGATTGATTAGAAAAACAGGACAGACAGATCGCTACAAAAACAGGCGACCAGAATTGAATTCTTGGCAACAGATAGGAAGTAAAGGAGGACATTTAATAATCACATTAATTCAGTGAGTAAGTTAAACTAGAATTATCAAAGTGATAGATAACATATTAAGAATAAATACAGGTTCTGTACTTTAGTAAAGTATGCTGTTTTAATGATGCTTAAGATACAGGAAACACACCTGTATTCTACTAATCGCCCTATAAATTCATTTAAAACAGGTGGGGCTGCGATTTTCTGGCTCACAGATACCCCATTTATTGCAGATGTGAAAAGGCAGAGGAAGGCCGGAGCTCCTGAAAAATCGATCACTTGTATTTTTTTTTTTTAAAAAATGGGTTAATCCCATACTTACTGCAAAATGTCAGTGCAGTTAAAATATCCTATACATCATCATTCTATCTCACTAATTTCATTATCTACTCTCACTACATTCTATCCATTGTCTCTTTAACATTTTCTGCAGATAATCTCAATTTGATACCAAACTCTCGCATTGATCCCAAATCTTGAATGATCTGATACTTTGCTACATTCATTCATAGTTTGTTGAATGGTATTTTCCATGATTGAATCCCCTAACACCTCCATATCATTTTATTCCACTCTGCCATTTGTTTCAGACATCCTCACTTCTATTTAGATCATTATCTCCAGTTATCCGCTCGCTCAGATTTACTCAATTGCATTACACATGTGACTCATTCTGCCCTGGACATTCTTACATTCTGCCACATTTTATAATTTATTCAGATCAGTTTTCACCATTGTTTGATGTATTTTTTCTGCTCCCCTGGTACTTACACCCTGGCAACTATTCTAGAACAGATTGGCCAATGAAATATCAGCAGTTAGAGACACCTCTCCGGTTGGCAGCTTGTTGTATGGTAACTGTTGGTCTCTAATAAATGCCTTTATAAAAGACCTTTTAACAAGCCTAGGATTATGTCTCTAGCTCCTCTGTGATATTAAATAGTGTAGGCTTGTAATGTACTTTCTTAGTCTGTGGCAGACAATGATGTGCTGTACAAGAAGCCCCAAATCCCCCCAAAAAACCATCTTTTTGAAGTTAGTTACAGACCTGCAACAATTCTCTGTCATTTCCTCTCTCTAGGGCACTCTTAGCTAGCACCTTGGTTAGCTCTATGATTTAGAGTGGGTTTGGGTGGGGGTTATGTTTCAGCTCATGATGTTCTGTCCCAACAGTGGGCAAGTCTCCAACCTTAAACTTGGTGACAGACAGTGGTACTGGCTCACAGTGCAAGCAGAAAAAACATTCTTATACTGCTGTAACTTTGGAGAGAATACAGCTAAAAAGCATGATTCTGAGTCATTTTAATGATAGGAGTGTGCCCTTTTTAATAAATATCACTTGTATGGAGACCACAGATCCCCTTTATTGACCTGGTTCGTAAAGGAACAGTTTGCAGTTAGATGATGTGGACTGGGTGGCAATATTTTGGCGGCAATCCCACCCGAAAATAAAAATGTTTTGTTATGGGCTGTTATGAGTAAGCGAAAGTCTGTTAATGCTTCTATAAAGCAATCATTGAGGGGGGGGGGGGGGGTTTATAGCCTCCAATACATTCCCCTTTAAAAAAATAGGTAGGACATTTGCTTTGACCGTTTTTAAATGCTAAACATTATTAAAGGGCATGTCCACCTAAAAACAAAAAAAAAACAGTGACTTTTCAGAGTCTATTCCTTCTGGCAAAAGTATCTCCTCCTCCCTCTGCTCCAGAGCTTTTTTTGATAAGCTTGAGCACTGTGCAGAGGAGG
Source organism: Hymenochirus boettgeri (assembly GCA_019447015.1). Lineage (NCBI taxonomy): Eukaryota > Metazoa > Chordata > Amphibia > Anura > Pipidae > Hymenochirus > Hymenochirus boettgeri. The sequence continues at coordinate 312,363,849 of CM033476.1, forward strand.
CTGCGGATGAAAATGCAGCAATCATTGGTTGTGATTAGGGATGGACCCGAACCCAAACCTGAGTTCGGCTTGGGAAAATGTAAGACTATCCGACCTCCTATAGTTTGTTTTCAGCCTTGCAAAACTTATTTTCACTAATTATCGAAATCCAATAATTAACGAATTATCAAATCAGTAACTCTCAAATGTATCCCTTCGATTTGCGGAACCCTTGAATGTAGCCTTTGATTTCGTTAACTTCAAATGTGACTTCGATTTTAGTAACTCGAATGTAGTAGTCGATTTTGTTAACTTCGAATGTATCGTTCGGTAGGCCCTCAAATGTAGTGGTCGATTCGGTAAACCCTCAAATGTGGTCGATTTCGTATATTCTTCGAATGTCAGCGTTTGATTTCGATAACCCTCCCCAATGTAAGGTGTCTCGATTTTAGTACCCCTCGAATGTATTGTTCTGTAACCCTTGAAAGTATCTTTCGGTAACCTCGAATTGGAGTAACCCTGATGTAGCATGCAAGAAACCCGACAATTGCACAATCGTGGGGAAAAGAAGTGTTCAAACAAGTTTTGTGGGATATGTAAATGTTACCCAGACCATTTCAAGGTGCCACAGCATTTAGAGTACATTACCATGTTATTTAACTGTTATTATCCTTTTCAAACTATTATCTCCCCATTGACTTAATGGGTTTGGTTCCAAACTTCTCCGAACTTTTACTTTTTTAAGTAAACTTCCTGCTAGCAGTCACAGCCTTGATTGACAGCATGGAGGGAGGAGCCAGCTTACTCTGCATAAAAGGGGACAATAATTATCCTTAAATATCTTGGTTAGTAAGTAGATATTAAAGTGCAAAATTATTACCAGTTGGGGGGGCAGGTAAACTGTCAATTGACCAGTTTTTTGTTTTTAAAGGGGCATGTCACCCCAAAACTATAATCCACCAACTACTGGCCCCATTACCCCATTATGTAGTGTAGTTGTAATCCTTACCTCACATCCCAGCCAATAAGGTTCTCCTGTAATCCCCCCCCAAAGTCCCAAAAACTGGCCCACAAGGAGGATAGACAGTCCATATAGCTCCATAAGTTTGGCATGCGTACTGCAAGCCCTTCTCCCCCCCCTCCCCTCCCGATTCCCTCCTCCTAGCTTAAAAGCCTTAATATATAAGATTCCCCAGCCTGCCCAGCACCCAACCGGCTCTATTTATATTTTAGAAAGCTCCCAAACTTTACTTACCTCCCTCTTTCCTCCGCCGAAGTGAGCTGCTGGACAGCCGCGTCCGTGATTGGCTGCCGCCTCAGCCAATCACAACGCGGCTGCCGTCCCGCCCCTTGCTAGCATTTTCTTGCAAGCAGAGGGCCGAGGTGAAGCGAGGCGGAGGAAAGAAGGGGAGCGTAAGTAGAGTTTGGGGGGCTTTCTAAACATATATAAATAGAGCGGTTGGGGCTGGGCAGGCATGGGGAATCTTATATCCAAAAGTATTTTAGGGTGGACATACCCTTAAGGGGTGGACATGTCCTTAAATAGACACTACAGGGGACTGATTTTTTTTCAACCCAATATCACCACATAACCACAAGGATTTTACATAGTCCTTCACTCCATATTCAGGGTTAGTTAAAACACTGTAAAAACAATGTTAGTCCATTCCAGCGATTTGCAGTCCTGAGGCACAGGAGACCGAGATAAATTACAAGCTGACGGTCTTATCAGCAACCCAAACAGGTTGTCCTATGGGGGGGGTAAATATGTCAGTAAAAGGGGTTCATACAAAACGGCCTTTCGGCAGTAATCTGCCATTGTTATGGGCCATTTATCAGATCGATACCAGCTGCTCGGTTTCGAAGAATCCGCTGGCCGTAAGTCATACACAAGAGTTATGGCCGAAGTGCATTCATACACACCAGCGTCGAATCGCAATGCACGTGGTACAAACCTTTGAGGTGTTTGGCCAGGCCCTGTTGAATCTCCATGGGTGCTTGGCAAACACAATAGGGCCGTTTATCTTATGAAAAATTTACTAGAATTTTTTTCTCCTTCGCTCCTGCTCTACAGGAATAGGGCAGATCTATGAATAATATTTTCCTGATGCGTGGAAACTTAGCTTGTGTGAGACGCTGCCACATGAGCGGAGCGGAGCTGTAGATGTAGATTTATGCATGCATTGTACGTTGTTTTTTTTTTTGTTTTTGCAGTCAAGTGAAGATTACAGTTTTTATACTTTGATTTAGACTTAGCGACAGCTCGGCGTTAACGCACTCCAGAAGAATTATGTGGGAGCGAGGGCACCCAGATGAATTGAACCAGGCCTTACACACCATACAGCCCTCTACCACACCGCTGGCTACTGGACTATGTCCCTTACCACCTACTGTGCTATCCTATTTCAGGACAAAGTTGTTTCTCGAATTCTCGCCACGGGAGACAGGAGTTCCACAGAGGACGTACGGAGTGAGAGATTGTCACATGAAAAATGGGGGTTTGAGTTGGGAGGGGAGTTTAGGGAGTATGGCTGCAAACATACCTAAAGAAGTGGAAAAAAATAAAAAAAAAAATTAAAAAAATGACCCTGCAAATACTTTAACATGGTATAAAATGCCCACAGGCAAAGCAAAATAACAAACCATTTGGGGGGTCCCTGATAGTTTGTACCCGCTGACCCAAGCACCATTGTTCCATCTGATGTTCCGGGAATGGAATGGCCTCAAAAATTAAAACTTACGAAGCTAAATGTGTTGAATTGACACACAACTTGAGGTGGACCATTAACTTTTATAAAAAAAAAAATTCTGCTGCTATTTTTGACATTAACAGGGGAGATATACAAGGATATAAAAAGTTCTTTATCCAAAAAATGGTGGCTCGATTTTGCCCCAACAATCAGATAATATTTAACATTTGGAAAAGCTAACTCTGATTTGGTTGGGGCAAATTTTAGGCAGATTTAAAAAAAAAAAAAAGAAGATCGTTCGTTTAACTGTTAACATGAATTTTTACCTACTGGTGCTCTAACTTATGACAACATAAAAAGAAAAGTAGGTTAGCCATTTTCAAGTGCTGGATTTTTTACCAAGGGAAAAGGGAAGGAAAAACGACTGTTCAATATGATAGTTCTACAGCGAATGCATTCCTGGCATCGTATTACATAAATGTTGTAGGATTCTTTGTTTTCTTTTTGGTGTTTCAGAACAAGAAGAATGGCCTTTCATTGATATGTTTACAGGATCAAAAACAAACAGCTTGGAATGCTGGTGTCCTATTATTGAAATGTAAAAAACACCCATAAAGGAACTTAATTTGTAGTAGTTTTTACCCGCATGTCTACCCACATCAAAACTTCACTAGAGAAAAAGATGCAGTTTGGGCTATCATCTTTGATTTGAATAAAAAAGCAGAGGTTTTGATGAGTGTTTGAAACAGACTTTTTGCCCAAGAATTACATCATCGTACTAGCTTTCTTAAAATAGCACAGGGTATTTGAAACTTGAGGCTGAGTACACACAGCAGATTTTCTGGGCCGACCCAACCCGATGTGCCATGGATTCGTTCGGTCGTCCGGAAATATTTTGATAGTTTGGGACGGCCGTTCGTCTGAATCAGCTGAGATGTGGTGATAGGGTCGTGGCAAGTCCCCAAGCCAATCGGCGGTCCAATAGAGGACCGCATGAGTGCAGGGCAGCTGCGGCCGCAAAACACAAGTAGTTGCCAAGAACCAACAGTAGTGTTTCCGGCCGAGCAAGTCAAACTGGCACCCCCCACCAATGCAAAAACAGGATCGGAGACGTGTAACGTGCAAATAAGATATAGCGCCGTGGCGTGATACCCAGCTCTTAAAGGAAAAGTTTAAATATTTAAAACACATTGACCAGAACACGCGTTTTGTCAGGTGCTGGTGTTTGAGATTTCGCATTCCGCTTTTTTATTTTTGATTTTTTTTGTTAAATCGCAATGCATGTGTTTTTTCAATACTTAATGAAAAAAAAAGCAAAAGCGCAAAGCACGCATGCGATTTCGTGTGCGATGGTATTGCGTGCAGTGTGGCGCGTTTGCCCTTATCTTGTTTTTTTTGAGGGGTAAGAAACTGCTAATTAAAACCTGTGTGTAATTAGTGTTTATTAACAAAGTGAATAGAGGACACCCTAAACCCCAAGGCAGAACCGTAAAGAGAGAAAGTATAGGCTATCAAATAAAATTAGAAGGAGGTATGAGTTGCGCTTACCAGGAGGGCACACGACTGCACAAGTTGGAGTCTGGTATAAACCAAAACAATACTACACATATTTAGAATTTAGCAGTGTTCCAGTCGCTTGCGTTAGCTTGCATATTCCAGCATCCTCTGTTTTTAATTAGTGCTGACTGCCTTGTAAAACATACTTCAAAAGGATTTTTAAATAAAGATTTAATTCTCCCTGCATGCTAGGCTGAAATATGATGCTTACTCTTATACCCATGACAGGTTTCAACCTAGATCAATAATTGATCCTTAAATAGCCTGAAAGGGGATTAGTTACTCAGCCTCACGTGTTTGTAGCATTTATTGCAGGCTTGACAACACGTGTTTTTCTTTTGTGGTGCAAGCTCCCTCATCGAATGTTTTTAACAAGAGAATATCTGATTGGCCCTCATATTAAGATGTAAAGCTTAAATTGGATAACAATGGGTGCAACTTTTGTGGGCAGCTCCTTATGTAATGTTCCACCATCTGTGGCTATAGTATAGGGAAGAATATGTTGAAGTGAAAGGGAAAAAAATTAAAAAAAACTAAATAGCTGGCTACTATGGGATCCACGCCCAAACGGCGAATCTCCCATTCTTGGACAATGGACGGTGAGGTAAACTTTCTGTGATTGTCAAGGGAAACATTACCGACTAAGTCAGCTGTTCACGTTTTAATGTTCTCAACATCCTTTTGCTTCGAAGAGGGTGATATTGTTGGGTTTTTTAGTTTGATTGTGTTCGTCATAGGGAAATGGCCAAGCCAAGAAAAGAAAATATTTCATTCTCAATGTAAATGGAAGCATTTATGCTTCATTGCAGATTTAGAATAGGAGAATATGGGAATATAAATTCCATCTCACATTCTGACCCTAATAACTCCCATTTTTAGGAGTAGACGTTAGAATGAATCTCCAGGACTCGGTATAATCCTTGTTGATAAAACAAAAACCTTTGGGAAGGGGAAAACCTTGGGGAATTTTACCTTAAAAAAAAAAAACCAAAAAAACATGGATAATGAATTTTGATTCATAGGACCATTAATGAATAGTTGTTCTGGTTTTTTTCAAAGCTCTGAAAAGAAAAAAGTTTTCCCTTTATTATAACATGGAATTGGCTCACAGAAAATAAAAAGCAGCTCTTTTCCCTTCTCATTCTCATCGATAATATCTCCTTAATGGCTAACCAGATGAATTCTGGAATGCGATTAATCAGCTGATAAGTATGTGGGAGTGCCGACAGAACTTATGCCATAGATGGTGGATAAAGAGTATGACGGTTGCACAGATCAAGGGGTCACGTGTTCTAATGGGGAACAAAAAAGAAATACCAAAAAGATCTAAAAAAAAAGAAAAAAAAAAAAACCCAAAAAAAAAAAAGCAAAAATATAAAAAAAAAAAATAAAAAACAAAAAAATAGAACCAAATAAAAAATTAAAAAACAATAAAAATAAAAAAGACTAAAAACAAAATATAAAGTGCCGGGAAAGCAAAACGATTCCCCAAAAAGTCTTTAAAGTGGATTAAAACCAGACTTTAAACTCCTGAAGCTACCAAGAAAAATGTAAGGTCCATGAAGCGTAGGCGTCTAACTTCTAAAAAAGCCTTCTGTCAGATAAGGACAAGCCAATCCAATTGACCTTTGGCTTGGAAGGACTCAAAAGACACAAGATCAATGTGCTATGATTTAATTGTTGTAATTGCAGGCATGTGAGTAGAAAAAAAATAAATAATATTACAGTACAATTTTATTTGCAATTGTAAATAAATAAAACAATTAAAGTGATACATATGGGTACAAACATAAAGAAACACAAAAAAGGTATAGGATCCTTTCTCCAGAATTACTCTATTGGAGTCCTTCAGAAATTGCTGCCAACTAACATACATACATCCTACAGCAAATCAATGAATAGATATTATTGGTGAGGTATTGGCACTTCCTTTCTGAAGCTGCTCCTACTTGATGATAATAACTATTCACCAGGTTTCTAAACAAACATCATTAATGTTGGTAAACAACTTGAGTCTATTTTGTAGCTCTGCCCAAGAAATTCCTGAGACTGAGTCTATTCTCTAGCTATGGTTAGTAAGATTATTGACAGGGCACCCAAAAAAATTAGAATATTCTTCTATTAGGTTATTACATTACAGCCCGCGTTAGCCATAGTAGGTGTTGTGTTATTTGTATAAAAAATCCAAACCTTGGAATTTTAACAAACCTTGATAATCATCTGGCCCCCTGCCAAAAACTTGGTCTGTTTACTTACATGCCGCACTATGCTGAGGCCCAATGAAAAACTTTTGAGAGGAGAGTCATTTACGGGATTAAATGTTTACCTGCGCCAATTCTGGAGAAGAAAAAAGTATAGAATTGTGGGAAAGATATCATGTGGAAAAGTAACATTTCTGTTGAGTAAACCATTGCTACACCTTGTCACAAACGAACAGTATGTACTCAGTTCGCATGGTAATAAGTTGTAATTGGAATTCTTAACTGGCGAACATATTAAATAAATACATTGGACTGAACAGGCTGGTCAGGGTAATGGCGAGCGGCATATTATTCAATAAAGGATTGTTGTTGGTCAGGTGGTACGAAAATAAGTCAGCAATAACAAACTTAGGGCCCTTTTTATAAAAAACAATACTGCCGTTTTTAGGGCCCCACCATCTGCATTTTATAATGTAGCCATAATAGATGCAAGGTGCAAAATAACTGATGTGTGGACATTACGGCTGAGCTGTATGTGATGTGTCGCAAAGCACAGCAAATGCGGTTCCAAGCAGTTTACCGTGCTGTTATGAAATATAACACCAATATTGTTATTATAAGGCGTGGGGATACCAATGAGAGCTAAATACTGAGTGACAGTGCTATTTGAATTGCACAAAAAGCATATCAAGGCCTTTATAATACCCCCAGTGCATCCCTGCGTGACCATGGTGAGAAAGATAGTGATAGAAGGGGGGTAAATTGTGCTAGATCCATGTTTCCTTAAATCCAATTGTAGTGCCAGGGCCACATTCATGTGGGGTAAAAATGGGACTGTAGTTTAGGGGGTCTGGGCATCAAAGCCTTCCCCAGACAGTTTTTGACCAGCAGGTTGTGTGGGCCTCTGCGGTCCGTCATATGCTGAGAGCCATCATTGCAGAAACCAGAAGGCACTTAATGTTCCTCTATAAAAAACTGTGAATAAATAGTTTTCAAGACTTTTATCATGTGCAGATTTCTTTGTTCAACAATCCCTAATTTAACATTTCTCGGAATGGAAATGAAAAAAACAATATAAAAACTTCAAAAAACCCCAAACAAGAAGTCCATTACCCGGACATTAGACCTTTATTGACAAGTTTGATTGAACATCCTCACAATAAATGATTACTTACAATAAACAAGCTATGAAAACTCACATGTTCCAGTTTCCCTTGTTTATAGATTGTTTTATAAGTATAAAATTGGCAGAAATATATTATTGAGAGAGAAGCTTTAAGAGTTACTGTGGGTATGTCATTAAAGGATGTGTTGAGAAAGAAGTGCAGCCTCAACATGGAATCTATGCCTAATAAAAAAGTTCCTTCTTGGAATCCAATATGGCAATTGTGTTATGTAATAGTAATTAATCCCGGATATCAAGTAATTTCCTACAACAAGGGTTGGTTTGTTGTTCTCATTATTATAATAAAGTCACATGTCTATCTCAGTCAAGGACAATTATCATACCGAAAACCTACTGGTGACGCCAAGTCCTCAGGCATAAGTGAACATGTCACATTATTTCGAGAACTGAACAAACTCCAAGGGATTTTGTTTTTTATCTATCAAGGTTCAGTTACGGGCCCTTGTAGCGCCCCATGTAAAAAACATGGAGTTTAAACGTTTAGGGGGGTAAACAATAGCAGGCCAGCTTACAATTAAAAAGTTAGCAGTTAAAACATTGTAATCACTCTTTTTGTTGGTGATTCAGGGTTTAAATAAAGTTATTATCGTAAAAGGGTGCTAAGTTGCCCCACCCAATCAGATTCAGATGTTAGCTTTTAAATAATAATCTCATGGGTTGGGGCAAAATTAGGCACCATTTTAACGATAGACTTTTATTGGCATCTCTCTCTGTTAGTGGTCTTAGGGCCTGATAAGAAGTAGTTATTAAAATGGATGATTAAGAAAACAAGATTTATTAAAGCCGCAATTTTGAATAAGTTTGAAAAAGTATGGAGATGCTATATGGAATAAATATAACACCATCAAAATCCAGAAATATTAACGGCAGAAATCGGCAAACAAAACTTGTATGTACACCATGGGGGGTTGTAAACGTGGCAGTCAATGGCTGATTATTAATGAGTTGCTGTGGAAACTGGGTTATTATTTCCAGGGTCAAGGTTCAAATTATCGATTTTTTTTAAACAATGAAGATTTTGACTTTATGACAGTCAGAAATGCCATTCAAAAAAGAAAACATTACAATTGTAAGGCAAAATGTATAATTACCCTCAACTCACACCCCCCCCGCAAACTAAACCCAGATGTGCAATACTTACACAGCTTCAGGACATGCCATCTGAGCATGTGCAAGCTCCAGTATAGAACTTGTCCAGCTTTAAGAGGAGCCAGGAACCTTTCATGAAGGCAGTAGTCAAAGTTAAAAACTGAGAGAAGATCTGACTCAGGAACTGTAAAAAAGTGGTTTAGAAATACAGAGTTAGGTAAGTATACATTTACAGTCTGAAGGTAGGTATGCTTTTAAAGAAAAGGTGAGCACTTATGACCTCCAGCTGAGTTTTAGGGAACTATTACTCTTCAGCAACTAACTTCAATTCTTCAAACACCAAACAGCCTCTTTGTATCGTTTTGTATAGCTAATATCTGTTCTGGAAGTTAAGGACACATTTAAAAAAAAAAAAAAAACATACAGTCAGTATAAACGCCAGTTAAGTAAGATTCCTAAAAAAACTTCTTTTTCTTGTCAGGACACATTACAAAATGGTTTTTCATCAGCACATTTCATGCTTAACCAAAACCCATCTAATCAAACCCATCACCCACCAGCCAATCAGCCTCTCCTCCTGATGAAGGGGCTCGTTTGTGACTCACGCACAGTACCTCTGATGATGGATGCAGCCAGATGGCCAGTCAAAAGTCTCAACCTGACCAGTGCTGCCACCTTTCAGGTAATATTGTAGGATGTATGTGCAGTAAACATAAACATTCTTCCACCCTCCTCACACAATTATAAAGACAGATTAGGTTGGTGTGCTAATGGACTTGATTGGAAAACTCTTAGGATGGTGTCAATGGATACAATAAGGAGCATACTTTATAAAGCACCGAAAAATAGCCGCCAAAAATACCGCCGCAGCACGCGGCCGCGAAAATAGCGATTATACGCCCGTATTTATAATGGCGAGCGCCATTCCCGCTTATGTCTAGTGGCCGCCGATGTGCTCGGTAATTTTAGCCCCTTCGCGGCGATACTGTATAGTATCGCCGCAAAGGACTTAAAATCCCTTCCCGACGCATCTCCTAAGGGGGCGGGGCATCTTGCCAACCCCGCCACACCCCCCGGGCGGCGGTGCGGCACCGGGGAGGGCGCACCAACTCCACGCCACCCCTCCTAAGGCCCCCCGCCCGGCCGATCCGGGGAGGGAAGGGGGGAGGGAGACGCTGGGAGGGGTGGAGGCTCCCTCCAGGCGGGGCCCTGAGAAGGGCCCTTTGGGCTTAGGGGGTCCGCAGCTAGAACCGGGACCCCCACCTCCCCGGCCATGTAAGGGCCTTTGCGGCACTTTACAAGTGCCCTCCAATTGCGGCTCTGACAAGAGCCTTTGGGGCTTAAGGGGGTCCGAAGCTCGGAACGGGACCCCCCTCCCCGGCCCGATACAGGGCCCTTGCCGGCCTGACAAGTGACTTTGGCGGGGGTCCGCAGCTGAACCGGGACCCCCAGTGCGGCATAAACGAGCTCCTTGGGCTGGCGTCTTCTTCTTCCAGTCCGGCGACACCAGCTCTGCTGAGGGCCGCTTGACCCCCGAGAGGTACCCCTGCGGCGCCGGCGACCTAAACGAGGCGATGTTGACGGCGCCTGGGACCCGACGGCGACGTCTTTATGTGGGCTGGCGACACAAACCCCACCAAGGTCGCGATGCCAGCAGGCAGGCTCAGGCGGCCCGCCAGTGAGCCCGCTGGCACCGCCGGCCTCAGCGGAGCCGAGTATGCCAGCGCTTCTTTCTTCAGCCATCTACGCGATGGCATCTACGTTCGCGGCGGAAAAACTACTCTTTAATAGGTTGCAGAATCCATAATACGTTTGATTGTCAATTTTTTAATAATGCTTTACATTAACCAGTCTGCCTGGCATCGGCGACCTGGTGGGGGTGTGCGCCAGGCACAAGACGTTGCCCAAGGGCTCTTTTAAGAGCCGCACACTGGGGGTCCCGGGGCGAGTGCAGGACCCCCGCCACCAAAAGGCACTTGTCAGGCCAAAAGGGCCCGTATAAGGGCGGGGAGGGGGGGTCACGGTTCGAGCTGCGGGACCCCTTAAGCCCCAATACAAAAGGTCTGTCAGAGCCGCAAGGGACTGTGAAGTGCCGCAAAAGGCATTTCAAGGGCCGGGGAGGGGGGTCCCCGGTTCGAGTGCGGGACCCCTAAGCCCAAAGGCCCTTATCAGGGCCCCGCTGGAGGGGAGCCTCCACCCCTCCCAGCGGCTCCTCCCTTCCCCTCCCGGGAGAGGCCGGGGCGGGGGGGGCTTGGAGGGTTGCCGGGGAGGGGGGGCGCGGCGGGTACGGTCGCGACCACCTGATGCGGCCCCTTCCCGGACAGGCCCTCCTAGGCCCCCGTTCGAGATGGGGCGCGAGCGGGGAGGGAGAATGGGGTGGGAGGGGCTGTGGAAGCAGGCGGGGGTGGTATCCGCGCGCCGCGGGGGGTGTGGGAGGGGTGGACGTTGTCTCCCGGGACGGGTGCGACCACCCGCCGCGGGTTGCATGCCCATCCCCGCCGCGGGAGGCTGTATGGCGGACTTCGGCCACCTTCAACGGGGGCGAAGTTAAAAAAACAGCCGATACTAGCCGAAGCGAAACCAGTTACCGCCGCTTTATAAATAGAGAGCGGCCTGGGGGGGTAACAGTAAGTATCGCCGCGAAGGTTAAGCTTCGTTAACTTTCGCGCCGTTTTCGGGACTTTTATTAAATCGCGGTTAAACGCGAATTTATGACGTTAAGGGCCGCGAAAAACAGGCCGCGAAAAGTTAACGAACCGGTAAATCTTGCCCCTAATTTTTTCACAACTTGGGGCAACCTATTCAATATCGGTTTTAGCGTGAGTTTACCCCTAATATTTGCGCACGGTGAGTGGTAAATAACGGTCAAAAGTATTATTGGACAAGCGAGAAGACTGAAGTCTCGACACACATTAAATGCTCTCAAATCAAAAGTCTGACATGTGCAGCCAATCATCTAGCTGAGCCTGTTAATGGAAAAGGAGGAAACAAACTGTCCTTACTCCTTATATTAGACCAAACAAACTCAGGTAATAAATTTGAAACCACCTAAGAAATGGTTCTATTGGATGGATAGCAAAAAAAACACGGGGGGCTTAATTTTCCAATTTGCAAAAGGTAAAGTATGGCTGCACTTCATTTTCCTTCATACATTATAACCACCAGCTGTCGCTCCAAAACGAATGTCAAATTCTGGTTTATTAGAGGGAGTAAAGATCTGACCTTTTGTACTACACGCAAGGACATACCACCAGATCTTGTGGTGTGTCCAAATTTACCTCTGTAGCCTAATCTAGGGAGGAAGGGGGAGGGTTGTTGGTGTTTTGGTTGATGGGTGGTTTGGGTTGGTATGATTTCCTTGCGACAGTTTACCAAAATGGTGAATACTGGCATTGTTATGGACTCCACGAGGCGGTTGGTGGTAACGTGGGGTAAGGGGCCCACGAGCCCAGGAAGCAAGTGAAAAATCCAGGTGATCCTGTCCAATAGGGGTCAATGGAAGCACGGATTACAATCCCTGGAGGGGTGCCATATTGTAATGAGTTTCGCAACGAAACAATATGCTATGGCACCGCTCCCCAATAGTGACGCTCCGGTCTGGGTGTGGGCATGGTTAGCGTAATTTGTGACCTTCTGTGGATGGAGCACCAGGGTATGTATTAGTTGTTAGATATTAATTTATTGTAGGGAGAGTGTGGTTCCCAGCTTTAAGAAATAATACAACATTGTTTTATTCCCGGCATCCACCTCCCCGGTATTACACATGTAAGCAAGATATGTAACTGATCAAAGCACCCAATGCGGGGAATATGCAGGTAGTCCTTTGTCCACAAGATCGCTCAATGGTAAAACTTCTGGGACTGCCTGCGAAATTATATAGTATGGTGCCAACAAGTTCTGGCCTGTAGGATGAGTTGTGGAATTGCTGATAAGGTCGCTGTTCATTAAGTCTGATGATGGCTGCTGGTTGCACGTTGGTCATTTGCAGTCAGAGGGTATGTAGGAATAAAAAGAGCAGATTAGCCCACTAATCAGACCGAAGGATAACAATGCTAGGCAGTGCTAGCAGCCCCGAGTGTAAACCACTACACTGCCCTTACTTGAGAGCAAGGCGGGACCCAGGAAGGCAAAATCAGACCAGGCAAAGCTAGCAGCAGCCAGAAGTTGGGACCCAAGGCAGTGGAGCCCAGGATCCCAGGAACTGCATCCCTGGACAGTGCTTGCTTGGTAGGGTAGGACTACGGTTGTGCTTGCTACTGGATGTCTCACTCTGCCTAATGGTAGATGTGGGCCTGGTGCTAGGGTTCGGAATGTGGATCGTGTAGACAGATTATTGGGTGGAGCCGGGTGTGACCCAGCGGTCTTGGTTCACATTTGTGCTTAGGAGCATTAATGCGTGGCTAAAAGAGTGGTGTAAGGAAGAAGGGTTTGGGTTTATTGAGAACTGGGCAGACTTTGCTGTCGGCTACAGGCTCTTTAGTAGGGATGGGTTGCACCTCACTGATGGTGGTGCAGCTGTTTTAGGGGAGAAGATGGCTAGAGGGTTGGAGGAGATTTTTCATATTATTACAGTCCCTGCTATAAGGACTAGGATTCTCTATAGTGAATACAGAGTGAATATTCCTTATTTATACCCTTCATATTATTACAGTCCCTGCTATAAGGACTAGGATCTGAGTGCATATTCCTGATTTACTGCTACAATGAATAGGATTCTCTAGTGTATACACAGTGAATATTCCTCATTTATACCCTTCATATTATTACAGTCCCTGCTATAAGGACTAGGATTCTCTATAGTGTATACAGAGTGAATATTCCTCATTTATACCCTTCATATTATTACAGTCCCTGCTATAAGGACTAGGATTCTCTATAGTGAATACAGAGTGAATATTCCTCATTTATACCCTTCATATTATTACAGTCCCTGCTATAAGGACTAGGATTCTCTATAGTGTATACAGTGAATATTCCTCATTTATACCCTTCATATTATTACAGTCCCTGCTATAAGGACTAGGATTCTCTATAGTGTATACAGAGTGAATATTCCTCATTTATACCCTTCATATTATTACAGTCCCTGCTATAAGGACTAGGATTCTCTAAAGTGAATACCGAGGGGGAAAAATGTGTAAGGCCCGTAGGCTGTCCCTAACTGTCCCCCTGCTACTAGACCTGTACCCAAAAAAATCTTCCCAACAAAAAATAATGGATTTTTTAATTTATTTCTATTTTGTTTATTAAAAAGAATGATTTCTTTGATGGAATGAATCTAAAATATTACACACCTACTATTAAAAATTGCACCTTCTATTTAGAATTTAGTTCAACCCATTCACGGCCCTTCATGACACTCCAAGTTTCTCATGCGGCCCTCTGTAAAATTTAATTGCCCACCCCAGGTGTATGGGCTGCTTTTTTCTGTCTGATCACATTACTTAAAGGGCATATCCACCCCCAAAACTATAATTTCCCCCACTACTGGCACCACTGTGTATTGTAATAAAATCCTTACCTCACATCCCAGTTCCAAATGGTTCTCCTGTAATCCCCCCCAAAAGTCCCCAAAACTGGCCACCAGGAGGATAGCAAAGTCCATATAGGACTCTGCCTCCTGTCTCTCCTCCAGGAGAAGTTTTGCATGCACACTGCAGCCCTCCCTCTCCCTCCCGTTTTGCTCTCCCTCCCCCTAGCCTTAAACCCTGTTAGTATGTTGTAGGGCTTGTTCCCCCAGCCCCAAACGCTATAATCTTATATCCAGAAAGTCCCCCGATAGTTACTTACCTTCCCTCTATCCTCCACCGTTGTGAACTGCCGGCAGCCGCGTCTGTGATTGGCTGCCTCTCAGCCAATCACAGACGCGGCTGCTGGTCCGGCCCCCTGCTTGCAGTTCCATACAAGCAGAGGGCTGGGACAGTGCAGCGAAGGATAGAGGGAAGGTAAGATGAAGGTAAGTATAGTGGTTGGGGCTGGGGGAACTAGCCCTACAACATACTAAAAGTTTTTACAACAGGTGGACATGCCCTTTAATGATATATGAAAAAATCCAACCACACCACCAAGAAGATGTAAGTAGAGCTTGGAAATTAAAGGGCAGTCTATTGCATCAATACAATGGCAACGGAGAGTGTAAGTAATTTAAGTGGAATTGGGTGTGCAATAATATTCTGTTTGGTTTATTCAGGAAATCAGTTGTTTTTGAAGGAATTTAATGTTACCTTAAAGGGTCAGTTTGTTTGTTTTTTAAAAAGAAAACCACAAATAAACTGGTGTATTGAAGGGGAAGTAAAGTGCCCCCTCCTAAAATGGTCCTATCTATTCCTGTGGGCTAACAAGCCAGGGGATGGGCTGTCTTCTTGTCAAGGGGTAGGGTTGGATTAGACCAGAATGGGAATTTTATAGTAAGTTTCCCTTTATCTGCCTAATTACAAGTGATGAGGACAAAGCATTTCAGTTTCTTACCCTGGGTACAGCATGTAGGAGGAGACTTTATTTAACACATAAGTTCCCCATTAAATTAAATATTTTTTTAATTAAAAACACCACCACCATGTTCCAACACACACAAAAGTAGTATCCAGAAATATTATACCAGCAACAGTCCCTAGGTGGCGTGTGTCAGGCTTTTAGTAAATGAACAATTCATAACGCAGAATACCATGGAAGCCTTGCCAGTGCTGAATAGTATTTCCTGTTTAAAATGATGAATAGATGTATTTGGGAGCATTCAAGGGTTGGAGTATGTGGGATATTGCCCAGTTCGCCAACCACACCACCCGAAGACAAGCTATCCCTGACAAATATCCATATGGAAACCTGGCCTGAAGGAAAAGGCATAGAAAGTATTTCTAGCTGTACGAAGAACTGTTTGTGGTTGGAGGACTTTTGGGAAATACATTTGCTGACGGGGAGGGCTTGGCTGAAAGGCCTACAGCCGATACCTTGGCCGTTTTCTACTGTAATTTACTTGGAGTACTTGAGACAAATCCCTCATAAACCACAAAGTTGATGTTCTGGTTCTCCTTGCCAACATGAGCTACAAAACAGATTTCCTGTATTTTATATTAAGCCAGTGTAAATAAGCTAGCCCCAAGTTGCTCCCTGTGATAGGGCCAATTTTCATCATGTCCTCCAAGATCCACTTCCTGCTTGTCTGCATGAAACAGGAAGTCACACATTAGAACTTGAAGAAATCTTCTGGAATTGTCAAGACAACAAACAACTAAAAGGAACGTTCTATTCAAGGGGACACGTGCCAGGCTATTGGCTTGTAGCATGATAAAAACTAGTAGTTCAAATCCTGTTTGTTCCAGTTACAGGATCTTGGAGGAATTGGAGATTTTTCCACCATGTGCGATTCATTCAAAGTCAATTATAAAATGGGCTAATTTAGCAGAACAGCTGCATGGAATTACAAATAAGATCTCGTAAATTATTTCAGCTGCTTCTCACTAAAGAGGTGATAGGGAAAAAAGTCTCTTTTTAACAAATAAAATACATTTATATGAAATGTTACACTATGAAAACAGAGGTTTGTATTGCATGCAATGTTATTAAAGCCATTCAGAGAAAAAAAGAGCATAACCCTTTACTCCCCAGGTAGGAGAGCTGGGTGAAGAGAAAAATATTATTTGAATCATGGCATCCCATTCCCTTTGGATAAGTCTAGTGGGGAGAAGTGAATTGGAAGCTTAGTTTTTCTTATTTGTGCCTAAACTGGCCTTTTTTTGTGCCCATCAATATAATATATCTGCATTTATTTCTTGCTTCTGCAATTACTGAGTACTTTAGTCTTCTGTGGAAGAATGGTGGATTAAAGACCAGAGATGAATAGACATAAGATTGCAGGTTGTTATTTGAATCTTGGAATGTTGCTTTCTGGTTGAAAGGTCCATATGACCTTCCTTGCTATCGGTTTCTTTCTTGATGCGTTGGGAAGGTCAATATTTTCCTGGTTGGAAAGTCAACATGTTCATAATTGGGAGGTCAGTTCCTATCTAATTGAGGGGTCAATATCTTCCTGGTTAGGAGGTCAATATCTTCCCAGGAACTGTAATGTATGAATCCACTCTTGACCATATTTCTATTCGCATACATGCCTTTTCTATTGGAGAGTCTGCAGAGAGACTTAATCATTTATCTTTGCTGTAGACCTTTCTTCCTTTCAGAAATGAATGGAATCCTAAACCCCATATTTCCTTTCCCTACAATCTTCTGAGATGTAAATCTGCCTACTGGGTTCTTACAATGTCTACAGCAATTAGGGATCTTAGGAGAGCTAGAGGCATTAACCTTAGAAAGGGAACACGCTGAGTAGCATGATTATTCTCCAACACTTTTTCTTCTCCTTTAGGCTGGGTACACACGTCAGGATCCTTCGTCCCGAAGGACTGTCGGTCGTGGGAAAAGTAGCTGCAGCTAATAGTTTGCCTTGATCGAGTGTGCAGCCCTCTATGGGCCACATGATCGGCCACAATTTTCCGACTCATCCGTTCGCACTTTTCGCTGTTCACAGCCACAAAAAGGAACCATCCAATATTTCAGGCCAATTGACCTATACTCTAAAATAACGGTCGGCCCGAAATATTGGATGGTGTATAACCAGCCTTTTTTTAGTCTTGATTAGGTAGATTCACAGAAGACATTATAACATTTTAAACCTTTTACAGCCAAACAAATTGCTAAACTCACAGCAATTGGGTGGAAAATAGTTTTTTTTAACATTTGTTCTTCTTAAAATGAATCCCAAAAATTCAGAGCACAATAATTTGATGGCCCCTTTCCACTAATTTGCTTTTAAGCAGTCCCAGTCCTTGTTATAAATGAACGGCACTTCCCAAACACCCTATTTATCTCCGTAAAACAAAAAGCAGATGGGCGAGAGGCCTTCAAAGATTTCTGGGTCACAGGTTTCTTTACAGCTAAATCTGATTTCTGCATGCTGTGCTACAGCCTACAAGGTGCAGAGGATAAATATTGGGCCAGACACCGCTGAAATACAAAGCAGATGTCCTGTATACCAATGTAGCATTGAGGGACTCCTTATATTATAAAGGGAAATCTGATCTACCAACTAGGGGCACAAAATAACAAGGTTGTTTAAAAAAAAAACAAAGCTAAAATATAAAAGAGATTGTATAGATTTTGTAGTTCCTAAAAAACAGGTACAGTAGCTCTCACATCTGCAGAGTTCTGTAGTTCTTTTTCACAGTGAATAATAATTGGTATTTAGCTGTCCATTATTGGGAACTATAATTCTTCCTTACTAAAGCTATACCATTGTTTTGTTGATCTATCCTCTATTTCTTTAGATATCTAATCATCTGTCAATCTAGTGCCTTATTAGCATAAACTATTCTGCTGTGTGCAGTTTTGCTGCAGCTGGAATGGTGACAGTTGGTATGTGTGAATTACATGGTGGGAAATTCCTCATAGTGATAACTGAGCATGCTTGCCCTCACAGATAGTCAGATTAGTCAGGGAGATGGGATACTTAGCCAAAATTGACTTGACATCTCTGGCAAGGTGAGAGACAGAGGGTTAGAGAATTTACTGAGCATGTGTAGATTTGAATTTTGTCTGTGACCTGAAACCAGCAGAATTAAATAAAGAATTTCTGATTTTGAGTTAAGTTTAGTACACTCAGTTCTACAGTATATATATCGGCCTAAGTGACTAGCACAGGTGATAATTTGATCAATAGAACATGTCAATAAATCCCAACTGATCTTGTGGTCTTCAACGGACCCCAAGATAATTTAGGCCAAACTATCAATGGTACTAGGCCCAGGTTGGTCCATGTGTACAGTAGAGATGTAATGTGGGTTCGAATAGAACCCAGTTTCAAATCGAATCTGAGGGTTTCGAAGTCCCGACGAAACTTTCGTAACTCCTAAATTTCATGGAATTTTTAGAATTTTCGATTTTTATCGAAAGTAGACGATTTTCGACAATCAAAAGTAGACAATTATCAAAAATCGAAAGTAGACGATTTTAGGAAATCGAAAGTAGACGATTTTTGGAAATCTAAAGTAGACGATTTTTGAAAATCAAAAGTAGACGATTTTAGGAAATTGAAAGTAGATGATTTTTGAAAATCGAAAGTAGATGATTTTAGGAAATCGAAAGTAGACGATTTTCGAAAATCGAAAGTAGACGATTTTCGAAACTCGAACTTTCCGAAAATTTCGAAAACGGAAGAAACTCAACAGTTTCGAACATCTTTAGTGTACTGATAGGAATTACAAAATTCACATAGGCTTTTTAGCTTTTGTGTTCCTTTAATTATAAATCAATATTTCCATGACAAACCAGTAAAGCAGAATTACAAAATAAATGAAAGTTAACATAGATAAACGTCCCCTTGCCCTCAGTGTGTTGCAATATTATTAGGCTAAACATACAGTAGAGGAACATAGTAATTTGTAACTGGCAGTAACTGGATAAAATTCAAAATCAACAGAGAAACATCACTGATAGAATCTCCGGCTATTAAAGAACCTGTCAGATCTGGATACAAGTTTTTACAGTTTGTGCTTTAACTTGGAACAGTTGAACAAATGGGGTAATGTCATCCCATAGTAAATACAATTGGGAATATTTCTCTAGGTGAGTCCTGGGTTCTAATCCTCCCTTGGCTATATCTCCAAGCAGGTTAACAGGTCAATGTAGAAAAAAAATGTCTTGTCTCTCGGTTCTGTGGTTTCTATCACAATTATAAAGACATATTGATAAGGTGCGTGTGGTATTAAGGGTCTGTTCTGGGTTCTAGTGTTTCAGATCTCACAGCTTTGTCCCTCAGGGGGGAGTGGTTGGGGGTACTTGGGAGGATCAGGGCACCTATATTGTATGTTCATTTTTTATTAGATAGATACGTAGATAGATACATAATAGCTAAGTGGAAAAGTTTTCCTCTGACCCCATCTTCAGTCCCCATTTCAAGGGGAGATCTACGATCTAAGATTAGGTGCTCAAGGTGGGAAGCTTTGATTGGATTACTGATCATTTCACTAGCCCAGAAATCCAATCGAAGGAACAACCATGTATGGCCAGCTTAATAGATTATAGATACTGTAGATAGATAGATGATAGATAGATGATCGATAGATATATAGATAGATAAATAAATAGATAATCGATATAGATAATACACAGATATATAATAGATAGATGATAGATAGATAATAGGTAAATAGATAATACATAGATGATAGATAGATAATACACAGATAGATAGATAGATAGATAGATAATATATAAATAGATAGATGGATAGATAAAAAATAGATACATAGCTAATAGGATAGACAGATAATACATAGATATATAATAGATAGATAGATAGATAGATAGATAGATAATACATAGATAATACATAGATAAATAATACACAGATATATAATAGATGATAGATAGATAATAGATAGATAGATAATAGACAGACAGATAGATAGTGGAGATACCTCTAATGAGGCAAGTTGAAACATTTGTTTCAGAGCAACAGACTGAACAGCAAATACAAATTTTCAAAATCACAAGGTACGTAACATTGTTTCATATATTTTAGATGATTGTTTTTTATGTTGTATGACACCGGGGGAAAAAACTTTATAAAATACATCTTTGTACTGATTTTACATTACTTATAAAGTTTGTTTCAGGTACTAAAAAGTCTAGAAACACCCCTGGATTGATAGAAAAACAGACAGACAGATCGCTACAAACAGGTCGACAGAATTGAATTCTTGGCAACAGATAGGAAGTAATTGAGGACATTTAATATCACATTAATTCAGTGAAGTAAACTAAGATATTTATCAAAGTGATAGATAACATATTAATATGATAAATACAGGTTCTGTACCTTTAGTAAGTATGCTGTTTTAATGATGCTTAAGTACAGGAACACACCTGTAATTCTACTAATCGCCCTATAAATTCATTTAAAAACAGGTGGGGCTGCGATTATTTCTTGGCTCACAGATACCCCATTTATTGCAGATGTGAAAAGGCAGAGGAAGGCGGAGCTTCCTGAAACATCGATCACTTGTATTTTTTTTTTTTTAAATAAATGGGTTAATCCCATACTTACTGCAAACTGTCAGTGCAGTTAAAATATCCTATACATCATCATTCTATCTCACTAATTATCATTATTCTATCTCACTACATTCTATCCATTGTCTCTTTAACATTTTCTGCAGATAATCTCAATTTGATACCAACTCTCGCATTGATCCCAAATCCTTGAATGATCTGATACTTTTGCTACATTCATTTCAATAGTTTGTTGAATGGTATTTTCCATGATTGAATCCCCTAACCCTCCATATCATTTTATTCCACTCCTGCCATTTGTTTCAGACATCCTCACTATTCTATTTAGATCATTATCTCCATGTTATCCGCTCGCTCAGATTATCTCAATTGCATTACACATTGTGATCATTCTGCCCTGGACATTCTTACATTCTGCACATTTTTATAATTTTATTCAGATCATTTTCACCATCTGTTTGATGTATTTTTTCTGCTCCCCTGGTACTTACACCCCTGGCACTATTCTAGAACAGATTGGCCAATGAAATATCAGCAGTTAGAGACACCCTCCGGTGCATGCTTGTTGTATGGTAACTGTGGTCTCTATATAAATGTCCTTTATAAAAGACCTTTTAAACAAGCCTAGGATTATGTCTCTAGCTCCTCTTGATATTAAATTGTAGGCTTGTAATGTTACTTTCTTAGTCTGTGGCAGCCACATGATGTGCTGTACAAGAAGCCCCATCCCCAAAAACCTATCTTTTCTGAAGTTAGTTACAGACCTGCAACAATTCTCTGTCATTTCCTCTCTCTATGGGCACCTTAGCTAGCACCTTGGTTAGCTCTATGATTTAGAGTGGGTTTGGGTGGGGGTTATGTTTCAGCTCATGATGTTCTGTCCCAACAGTGGGCAAGCTCCAACCTTAAACTTGGTGACAGACCAGTGGTACTGGCTCACAGTGCAAGCAGAAAAAACATTCTTTATACTGCTGTAACTTTGGAGAGACTACAGCTAAAAGCATGATTCTGGAGTCATTTTAATGATAGGAGTGTGCCCTTTTTAATAAATATCACTTGTATGGAGACCACAGATCCCCTTTATTGACCCTGTTCGTAAAGGAACAGTTGCAGTTAGATGATTGGACTGGTTGGCATATTTTGCGGCAATCCCACCCGAAATAAAAATGTTTTGTTATGGGCTGTTATGAGTAAGGAAAGTCTGTTAATGCTTCTATAAAGCAATCATTGAGGGGGGGGGGGGGGGGTATAGCCTCCAACATTCCCCTTTAAAAATAGGTAGACATTTGCTTTGACCGTTTAAATGCTAAACATTATTAAAGGGCATGTCCACCCTAAAAACAAAAAAAAACAGTGACTTTTCAGTTCTATTCCTTTCTGGCAAAAGTATCTCCTCCTCCCTCTGCTCCATGAGCTTTTTATAAGCTTGAGCATGTGCAGAGGAGGCTGCGGATGAAAATGCAGCCAATCATTGGTTGTGATTAGTGATGGACCCGAACCCAAACCTGAGTTCGGGCTGAAATGTAAGACTATCCGAACTCTAGTTTGGTTTTTCAGCCTTGCAAACTTATTTTCACTAATTATCGTAAAATCCAATAATTAACGAATTCTCAAATCAGTAACTCTCAAATGTATCCTTCGATTTCGGTAACCCTTGAATGTAGCCTTTGATTTCGTTAACCTTCAAATGTAGCCTTCGATTTTAGTAACTCGAATGTAGCTTTCGATTTTGTTAACCTTCGAATGTATCGTTCGGTAGCCCTCAAATGTAGTGGTCGATTTCGGTAACCCTCAAATGTGGTCGATTTCGATATTCTTCGAATGTAGCGTTTGATTTCGATAACCCTCCAATGAAGTGTTCGATTTTAGTACCCCTCGAATGTATTGTTCTGTAACCCTTGAAAGTATCTTTCGGTAACCCTCGAATTGGACGTAACCCTCGAATGTAGCATGCAGAAACCCGACAATTGCACAATCGTGGGGAAAAGAAGTGTTCAAACAAGTTTTGGTGATATGTAAATGTTACCCAGACCATTTCACAGGTGCCACAGCCATTTAGAGTACATTACCATTGTTATTTAACTGTTATTTATCCTTTTCAAACTATTATCTCCCCATTGACTTTAATGGGTTTGTTTCCAAACTTCCGAACTTTTACTTTTAAGTAAACTTCATGCTAGCAGTCACAGCCTTGATTGACAGCATGGAGGGAGGAGCCAGCTTACTCTGCATAAAAGGGGACAATAATTATCCTTAAATATCTGGTTAGTAATGTAGATAATAAAGTGCAAAATATACCAGTTGGGGGCAGGTAACTGTCAATTGACCAGTTTTTTTGTTTTAAAGGGCATGTCCACCCCCAAAACTATAATCCCCCAACTACTGGCCCCATTATGTAGTGTAGTGTAATCCTTACCTCACATCCCAGCTCCATAAGGTTCTCCTGTAATCCCCCCCCAAAGTCCCAAAAACTGGCCACCAGGAGGATAGCAGAGTCCATATAGTCCATAAGTTTGGCATGCGTACTGCAGCCCTTCTCCCCCCCCCTCCCTCTCCCGATTCCCTCCTCCTAGCTTAAAAGCCTTAATATATAAGATTCCCCATGCCTGCCCAGCCCCAACCGCTCTATTTATATGTTTAGAAAGCCCCCCAAACTCTACTTACCTCCCCTCTTTCCTCCGCCGCGCTCCCGGCCCTCTGCTTGCAAGAAAATGCTAGCAGAGGGGCGGGACCGGCAGCCGCGTCTGTGATTGGCTGAGCGGCAGCCAATCACGGACGCGGCTGCCAGCAGCTCACTTCGGCGGAGGAAAGAGGAGAGGTAAGTAAAGTTTGGGGAGCTTTCTAAATATATAAATAGAGCGGTTGGGGCTGGGCAGGCATGGGGAATCTTATATCCAAAAATGTATTTTAGGGTGGACATACCCTTTAAGGGTGGACATGTCCTTAAATAGACACTACAGGGGACTGATTTTTTTTCAACCCAATATCACCACATAACCACAAGGATTTTACATAGTCCTTCACTCCATATTCCAGGGTTAGTTAAAACATGTAAAACAATGTGTATTCCATTCCAGCGATTTGCAGTCCTGAGGCTACAGGAGACCGAGATAAATTACAGCTGAGGTCTTATCAGAAACCCAAACAGGTTGTCCTATGGGGGTAATATGTCAGTATAAAGGTTCATACAAACGGCCTTTTCGGCCAGTAATCTAGCCATGTATGGGCACTTTATCAGCTGATACAGCTGCTCGTTCGAAGATCCGCCTGGCCGTAATGTCCATACACAAGATTAATGGCCGAAGTGCCCATTCATACACACCATGCGTCGCATCTGCAATTGCACGTGTGTACAAACCTTTAGGTTTGGCCAGGCCCTGTGAATCTCCATGGGTGCTGCACACACAATAGGGTTACTATGAAAATTTACTAGAATTTTTTTCTCCTCTGCTCCTGGCTCTACAGGAATAGGGCAGATCTATGAATAATTATCTTTCCTGATGACTTAACTGCTTTGTTGTGGACGTGCCCAGACCTGGAGCAGTGAGCGGTAGATCTGTACGTTTTTTTTTTTTTTGCAGTCAATGAGATTACATTTTTATACTTTGCCATTTAGTTAACTCCTACCTCCCAAATTTTGTTGGAGCAGGCCACTCCAGATGAATAACCCTGCTTACACACCATACAGCCCTACCACAGACTGCTCTGGACTCATCCCTTTACCACCTACTGTGCTATCCTATTCAGGGACAAAGTTTGTCTCTCCAGGACAATTCTCCCCTAAATGAGAATGTCACATGAAAAATGGGGTGTTTGGGAGGTATGCTCAACATACCTAAAATTGGAAAAATAAAAAAATAAAAATGACCCTGCACAAATACTTTACATGGTATAAAATGCCACAGGCAAGCAAAATAACAAAACCATTGTGGGTCCCTGATTTACCAGCTGTACCCAAGCACCATTGTTCCATGCTGTTCCGTGGAATGTGCCAAAAATTAAAACTTACGACATCAAATGTTGAAATTTGACACAAACTTTTGAGGTGGACATTAAAACAAATTTCTGCTTTTTGACATTAACAGGGAGATTCAATAAAAGTTCTTATCCTTAAAAATGGTGCTAATTTTGCCCCAACCAATCAGATAATATTTAACATTTGAAAGCTAACATCTGATTGGTTGGGGCAAATTTAGCAGATTTAAAAAAAAAAAAAGATTCGGTTCTAAACTGGTGCTCATCACTTATGACAACATAGAAAAGGTTAGCATTTTCAGTGCTGTATTTTACCAAGAAAACGTAACTGTTCATATTTGATAGTACAGCGAATGCATTCCATGGCATCGTTACATACATGTTTGGGATTTCTTTTTGTCTTTTGGTGTTTTTCAGAACAAGAATGTCCTTTCATTGTATGTTACAGGAATCAAAAACAAACAGCTTGGAATGCTGAGTCCATTATTGAAATTGTAACAAACACCCATAAAGGAACTTTAATTTGTAGTTTTTACCCGCATGTCTCACCACATCAAATCACTAGGGAAAGAATGCAGTTTGGGCTATCATCTTTGTGATAAAAAGCAGAGGTTTGATGAGTTGAACAGATTTTGCCCAAGAATTACATCATCTGGTCCTAGCTTTCTAAAAATAGCACAAGGGTTAAACTTAGGCTGAGTACACACCAGCAGATATTTCTGGCCGACCAACCGATTGTGCCATGGATCGTTCGGTCGTCCGGAAATATTTGATAGTTTGGGACGGCCGTTCGTCTGAATCAGCTGAATGGGTGATCAGGTCCGTTGGCAAGTCCCAGCCAATCGTGCGGTTCCCTATAGGACCGCATGATTGGTCGCATGCACTGTCGGCCGCAACCACTATTGCCAAGACCAACAGTCATGTGTCCCGGCCGAGCAGCAAACGCACGGTCGAGACAAATAATAGCCCTGCGTGTACCCAGCCTTAAAGGAAAAGTTTAAATTAAAACACATTTGACCAGACACGCGTTTTCAGGTGCGTTGAGATTTGCATTCCGCATTTTAAATCGCAATTGCATGTGTTTTTCAATACTTAATGAAAAAAAACGCAAGCGCAACACCGCATGCGATTCCGTGTGCGATTGCGTTGCAGTGTGGCCGTGCCCTTAATCTTGTTTTTTTGAGCTAAGAAACTGCTAATTAAAACCTGTGTGTTAAGTGTTTATAACAAAGTGAATGAGGACCCTCTAAACCAAGGAGCAACGTAGAAGCTATAGGCTATTCAAATAAATGGAGGTATGAGTGCAGCTTACAGATGGCACAGACTCCAAGCTTTGGAGTCTGTTTATAACAAAACAACTACACATTATTTAGAATTTAGCAGTGTTCCAGTCGCTGCGGTGCTATTCCCAGCATCCTCTGTTTTAATTAGTGCTGACTGCTTAAAACATCCTTCAAAAGGATTTTTAAATAAAGATTTAATTCTCCCTGCATGCATAGGCTGAAATATGATGCTTTACTCTTATAACCACTGACAGGTTTCACCTAGATCAATATTATTCCTTTACTATAGCCTGAAAGGGATTACTCAGCTCCACGTGTAGCATTTATTGCAGCTGACATACACGTGTTTTCTTTTTGTGTGCAGCTCCCTTATAATGTTTTTAACAAAGAGAAATCTGATTGGCCCTCATTATTAGATGCTAACTCTAAATTGGATACCACTGGTGCAATCTTATTTGGACAGCTCATATTAATGTTCCACCCTCTGTGATGTTATGGTAAGAATATGTGAAAGGGAATTAAAAAACTAAATTACTGGCTATATGGATCCACGCCCAACGGCGAATCTCCCATTCTTGGACATGGCCGGTAACTTCTCTGTGATTGTCAAGGGAACATTACCGCTATCTAAGCCAGGTTCACTGTTAATGTTCTCACATCCTTTTGCTTCGAAGAGGGATGTTGGTTGTATTGTGTTCTTCATAGGAAATGGCAGCCAAGAAAAGAATATTTCATCTCAATGTAAATGGAAGCATTTATTGCTTCCATGCAGATAGAATAGAGAATATGGGAATATAAATTCCATCTCACATTCTGACCTAATAACTCCCATTTTAGGATGTTAGACTGAATCTCCAGACTACGGTAATCCTGTAAAACAAAAACCTTTGGGGAAAACCTTGGAATTTACCTTATAAAAAAAAAACCAAAAAAACATTGTATGAATTTTTACATAAGACCATAATTAATAGTTTGTTCTGGTTTTCAAAGTCTCTGAAAGAAAGTTCCCTTTATATAACTGGATTGCCTCACAAAACTAAAATGCATCTTTTCCCTTCTCATTACTCATGATAATATCTTAATGGCTACCAGATGATAATTCTGGAATGCGATTAATCAGCTGATCTAAGTATGTGAGTGCCGACATGAACTATATGCCAGTAGATGGGTGGATAAAGAGTCTTACGGTGCACAGATCAAGGGGTCACGTGTTTCTAATGGAATGTGCCGGGAAAGCAAAACCGATTCCCCAAAGTCTTTAAAGGTGGATAAAACCAGACTTAAACCTCCTGAAGATACCAAGAAAATGTAAGGTCCATGAAGGCGTAGGCGTCTAACTTCTAAAAAGCCTTCTGTCAGATAAGGCACAAGCCTCAATTTGACCTTTGGCTTGGAAGATCTACAAAAAGACACAATGATCCAATGTGCTATGATTTAATTGTGTAATTGCATGCATTTGAGTAGAAAAAATAAATAATATACAGTACAATATTTTTATTTTCAATGTAAATAAATAAAACAATAAAGTGCTACATATGGGTACAAACATAAATTAAACACAAAAAGGTATAGGATCCTTCTCCATGAATTACTCTATGGAGCTCCTTCAGAAATTGCTGCCAACTAACCTACATACCATTCCTACAGCAAATCAATGAATAGATATTATTGGTGAGGTCTTGGCACTTCCTTCTGAAGCTGCTCCTACTTGATAATAACTATTCACCAGGTTTCTAAACCAACATTAATGTTTGGTCAACAACTTGAGTCTATTTTGTAGCTCTGGCCAAGAAATTCCTGTAGACTGAGGTCTATTCTTCTAGCTATGGTTAGTAAGATTATTGACAGTCACCCAAAAATTAGATATTCTATTAGGTTACTGTACATTACAGCCCATTGCTGTAGCCATAGTAGGTGTTGTGTTATTTGTATAAACATCCAAACACTTGGACTTTTAACAAACCTTTATAAATCCTCTGGCCCTGCCCAAAACTTGGTCCCTGTTTACTTACATGCCGCACTATGCTTGAGGACCAATGAAAAACCTTTGGATGTAGGAGAGTCATTTTACGGGGATTAAATTGTTTACCTGCGCAATTCTGGAGAAAATATAGAATTGTGGGAAAGATATCATGTGGAAAAGTAACATTTCTGTTGATAAACCATTGCTACACCTTGTCACTAAACGAACAGTATAATCAGTTGGCATGTTAATAAGTTGTAATTGGAATTCTTTAACTGGGTACACATATTAAATAAATACATTGGACTGAACAGGCTGCTCAGGTAATGGCGAGCGGCATATCTATAAATAAAGATTGTTGGTCAGGTGTGTACGAACAATAAGTCAGCAATAACAAACTTAGGGCCCTTTTTATAAACTACCAATACTGCCGTTTTTAGGGCACCATCTGCATTTTATAATGTAGCCATAATATAATGCAGAGGTTGCAAAATACTGATTTGTGGTACATTACGGCTGAGCTGTATTGTGATTGTGTCGCAAAGCACAGCAATGCGGTTCCAATAGCAGGTACCGTGCTGTAATGAAATATAACACAATATTGTTATTATAAGGCGTGGATGATACCAATGAGAAGCTAAAATACTGAGTGACAGTGCTATTTTGAATGCAAAAAGCATATCAAGCCTTTATTAATACCCCCCTTGCATCCCTGCAGTGACCATGAGTGAGCAGATAGTGATAGAAGGTTGGGGTATAATTGTGCTAGATCCATTGATTTCCTTAAATCCAATTGTTAGTGCCAGGGCCACCATCAGTGGGGTAAAAATGGGACTGTAGTTTAGGGGGTCTGGCAATCACAGCCTTCCCCAGACAGTTTTTGACCAGCATGGTGTGTGGGCCTCCTGCTGTCCTGTCTCTATATGCTGAGAGCCATCATTGCAGAAACCAGAAGGCACTTAATGTTCCTCTATAAAACTGTGAAATAAATCATTTTCCAGACTTTGTACATTTGCCAGATTTCTTTTTTCCCCTCCCTAATTTAACATTTCTCTTAATGGAAATGAAAACAATATAAAACTTTCAAAAAACCCCAAACAAGAAGTTCATTACCCTGACATTAGGACCTTTATTAGACAAGTTTTATTGGACATCCTCACAATAAATGATTACTAAATAAACAGCTATGAAACCTCACATTGTTCCAGTTTCCCTTGTTTATAGATTGTTTTTCTAAAGGTATAAATTGGCAGAAATATATTATTAGAGAAGCTTTAAGAGTACTTGTGGGTATGTTCAATTAAAGGGATGTGTTGGAGAAGTGCAGCCTCAACATGGAATCTATGCCTAATAAAAAAGTTCCTTCTTGGAACCAATATGGCAATTGGTGTTATGTAATAGTAATAATCCCTGGATCATCAAGTAATTCCTACAACAAGGGTTTGTTTTGTTGTTTTCTCATTATATAATAAAGTCACATGTCTATCTCAGTCAAGACAATTATCATACCTAACCTACTGTTGACAGCCCAGTCCTTCAGGCATAGCTGAACATGTCACATTTATTCTGAGAACTGAACAAACTCAAGGGATGTTTTTTTCTCTCTTCAAGGTTCAGTTAAGGGCCCTTGTAGGCCCAATGTAAAAACATGGAGGTAAACGTGGGGTAAACAATAGCAGGCCAGCTACAATTAAAAAGTTAGCAGTAAAACATTGTAAATCACTCTTTTTGTTGGTGATTCAGGGTTATTCAATAAAAGTTCTTATCGTTAAAAATGGTGCTAAGTTTGCCCCAACCAATCAGATTCAGATGTTAGCTTTAAATAATATCTCATGGGTTGGGGCAAAATTAGCACCATTTTAACGATAAGAACTTTTATTGAATCTCTCTGTTAGTGTTCTTATTGGCTGATAAGAAGTAGTTATTAAAAATGGATGATTAAGAAACAAGATTTTAATAAAAGCCGCCATTTTGAATAAGTTTGAATAAGTATGGAGATGATATATGGAATAAATATAACACCATCAAAATCCTAGAAATATTCACGGCAGAAATCGGCAAACAAACTTGTATTGTACACCATGGGGGGTTGTAAACGTGGCAGTCAATGGCTGATATTTAATGAGGTTGCTGTGGAAACTGGGGATTATTTCAGGGTCAAGGTTCAAATTATCGATTTTTCTTAAACAATGAAGATTTGACTTTATGACAGTCAGAAATGCCATTTCCAAAAAAAGAAAACATTACAATTGTAAGGCAAAAATGTATAATTACCCTCAACTCAACACCCCCCCGCCTACTAAACCCCAGATGTGCAATACTTACACAGCTCATGGACATGCCCATCTGAGCATGTGCAAGCTCATTAAGAACTTGTCCAGCTTTAAGAGGAGCCAGGAACCTTTCATGAAGGGGCAGTAAAAACTGGAGTGAAGATCTGACTCCATGAACTGTAAAAAATGTGGTTTAGAAATACAGAGTAGGTAAGTATACATTACAGTCTGGAAGGTAGGTATGCCTTTTAAATAAAAGGTGAGCAAATTATGACCTTCCAGCTATTACGGAACTATTACTCTCAGCACTAACTTCAATTCTTCAAACACAAACATCCTCTTTGTATCCGTTGTCATAGATAATATCTGTTCTTGGAAGTTAAGGAACATTTAAAAAAAAAAAAAACATACAGTCAGTATAAACGCCAGTTAAGATTCCTTAAAAACTTCTTTTTTCTTTTCAAGGACAACATTTACAAATGGTTTTTCATCAGCACATTTCATGCTTAACCAACACCCATCATCAACCCATCACCACCAGCCAATCAGCCTCTCCCTCCTGATGAAGGGCTCGTTTGTGACTCACGCACAGATACCTCTGATGATGGATGATCAGCATGGCCAGTCAAAAGTTCAACCTGACCCAGTGCTGCCACCTTCAGGTCATATTGTTAGGATGCAGTAAAAATAAACATTCTTCCACCCTCCTCACACAATTATAAAGACATACTGGTAGGTTGTGTGTGATAATGTACTTAGATTGGAAAACTCTTTGATGTCAATGGATACACTAAGGGGCATATTTATAAAGCACCGAAAATAGCGCCAAAAAATTACCGCCGCACATCGCGGCCGCGAAAATAGCGATATCGCCGTATTTATAATGGCGAGCGCCATTCCCGCGTTATGTATCGTGGCCGCGATGTGCTGCGGTAATTTTAAGCCCCTTCGCGGCGATACTGTATAGTATCGCCGCAAAGGGACTTAAAATCCCTTCCCGACGCATCTCCTAAGGGGGCGGGGCATACGCCAACCCCGCCCACACCCCCCGCGGTTCCCAAAAATTAGATATTCTATTAGGTTACTGTACATTACAGCCCATTGCTGTAGCCATAGTAGGTGTTGTGTTATTTGTATAAACATCCAAACACTTGGACTTTAACAAACCTTTATAAATCCTCTGGCCCTGCCCAAAACTTGGTCCCTGTTTACTTACATGCCGCACTATGCTTGAGGACCAATGAAAAACCTTTGGATGTAGGAGAGTCATTTTACGGGGATTAAATTGTTTACCTGCGCAATTCTGGAGAAAATATAGAATTGTGGGAAAGATATCATGTGGAAAAGTAACATTTCTGTTGATAAACCATTGCTACACACTTGTCACTAAACGAACAGTATAATCAGTTGGCATGTTAATAAGTTGTAATTGGAATTCTTTAACTGGGTACACATATTAAATAAATACATTGGACTGAACAGGCTGCTCAGGTAATGGCGAGCGGCATATCTATAAATAAAGATTGTTGGTCAGGTGTGTACGAACAATAAGTCAGCAATAACAAACTTAGGGCCCTTTTTATAAACTACCAATACTGCCGTTTTTAGGGCACCATCTGCATTATAATGTAGCCATAATATAATGCAGAGGTTGCAAAAATACTGATTTGTGGTACATTACGGCTGAGCTGTATTGTGATTGTGTCGCAAAGCACAGCATGCGGTTCCAATAGAGGTACCGTGCTGTAATGAAATATAACACAATATTGTTATTATAAGGCGTGGATGATACCAATGAGAAGCTAAAATACTGAGTGACAGTGCTATTTTGAATGCAAAAAGCATATCAAGCCTTTATTAATCCCCCCCTTGCATCCCTGCAGTGACCATGAGTGAGCAGATAGTGATAGAAGGTTGGGGTATATTGTGCTAGATCCATTGATTTCCTTAAATCCAATTGTTAGTGCCAGGGCCACCATCAGGGGGGTAAAAATGGGACGTAGTTTAGGGGTCTGGCAATCACAGCTTCCCAGACAGTTTTTTGACCAGCATGGTGTGTGGGCCTCTGCTGTCCTGTCTCTATATGCTGAGAGCCATCATTGCAGAAACCAGAAGGCACTTAATGTTCCTCTATAAAACTGTGAATAAATCATTTTCCAGACTTTGTACATTTGCCAGATTTCTTTTTTCCTCCCTAATTTAACATTTCTCTAATGGAAATGAAAACAATATAAAACTTTCAAAAAACCCAAACAAGAAGTTCATTACCCTGACATTAGGACCTTTATTAGACAAGTTTTATTGGACATCCTCACAATAAATGATTACTAAATAAACAGCTATGAAACCTCACATTGTTCCAGTTTCCCTTGTTTATAGATTGTTTTTCTTAAAGGTATAAATTGGCAGAAATATATATTAGAGAAGCTTTAAGAGTACTTGTGGGTATGTTCAATTAAAGGGATGTGTTGGAGAAGTGCAGCCTCAACATGGAATCTATGCCTAATAAAAAGTTCCTTCTTGGAACCAATATGGCAATTGTGTTATGTAATAGTAATAATCCCTGGATCATCAAGTAATTCCTACAACAGGGTTTGTTTTGTTGTTTTCTCATTATTAATAAAGTCACATGTCTATCTCAGTCAAGACAATTATCATCCTAACCTACTGTTGACAGCCCAGTCCTTAGGCATAGCTGAACATGTCACATTTATTCTGAGAACTGAACAAACTCAAGGGATGTTTTTTTCTCTCTTCAAGTTCAGTTAAGGGCCCTTGTAGGCCCAATGTAAAAACATGGAGGTAAACGTGGGGTAAACAATAGCAGGCCAGCTACAATTAAAAAGTTAGCAGTAAAACATTGTAAATCACTCTTTTTGTTGGTGATTCAGGGTTATTCAATAAAAGTTCTTATCGTTAAAAATGGTGCTAAGTTTGCCCCAACCAATCAGATTAGATGTTAGCTTTAAATAATATCTCATGGGTTGGGGCAAAATTAGCACCATTTTAACGATAAGAACTTTATTGAATCTCTCTGTTAGTGTTCTTATTGGCTGATAAGAAGTAGTTATTAAAAATGGATGATTAAGAAACAAGATTTTATAAAAGCCGCCATTTTGAATAAGTTTGAATAAGTATGGAGATGATATATGGAATAAATAAACACCATCAAAACTAGAAATATTCACGGCAGAAATCGGCAAACAAACTTGTATTGTACACCATGGGGGGTTGTAAACGTGGCAGTCAATGGCTGATATTTAATGAGGTTGCTGTGGAAACTGGGGATTATTTAGGGTCAAGGTTCAAATTATCGATTTTTCTTAAAAATGAAGATTTGACTTTATGACAGTCAGAAATGCCATTTCCAAAAAAAGAAAACATTACAATTGTAAGGCAAAATGTATAATTACCCTCAACTCAACACCCCCCCGCCTACTAAACCCCAGATGTGCAATACTTACACAGCTCATGGACATGCCCATCTGAGCATGTGCAAGCTCATTAAGAACTTGTCCAGCTTTAAGAGAGCCAGGAACCTTTCATGAAGGGGCAGTAAAAACTGGAGTGAAGATCTGACTCCATGAACTGTAAAAAATGTGGTTTAGAAATACAGAGTAGGTAAGTATACATTACAGTCTGGAAGGTAGGTATGCCTTTTAAATAAAAGGTGAGCAAATTATGACCTTCCAGCTATTACGGAACTATTACTCTCAGCACTAACTTCAATTCTTCAAACACAAACATCCTCTTTGTATCCGTTGTCATAGATAATATCTGTTCTTGGAAGTTAAGGAACATTTAAAAAAAAAAAAACATACAGTCAGTATAAACGCCCAGTTAAGATCCTTAAAAACTTCTTTTCTTTTCAAGGACAACTTTACAAATGGTTTTATCAGCACATTTCATGCTTAACCAACACCCATCATCAACCCATCACCACCAGCCAATCAGCCTCTCCCTCCTGATGAAGGGCTCGTTTGTGACTCACGCACAGATACCTCTGATGATGGATGATCAGCATGGCCAGTCAAAAGTTAACCTGACCCAGTGCTGCCACCTTCAGGTCATATTGTTAGGGATGCAGTAAAAATAAACATTCTTCCACCCTCCTCACACAATTATAAAGACATACTGGTAGGTTGTGTGTGATAAGTACTTAGATTGGAAAACTCTTTGATGTCAATGGATACACTAAGGGGCATATTTATAAAGCACCGAAAATAGCGCCAAAAATTACCGCCGCACATCGGCCGCGAAAATGCGATATCGCGTATTTATAATGGCGAGCGCCATTCCCGCGTTATGTATCGTGGCCGCGATGTGCTGCGGTAATTTTAAGCCCCTTCGCGGCGATACTGTATAGTATCGCCGCAAAGGGACTTAAAATCCCTTCCCGACGCATCTCCTAAGGGGGCGGGGCATAACGCCAACCCCGCCACACCCCCCGCGGCGGCGGCTGCGGCCCGGGAGGGGCGCACCCCCTCCCCGGCAACCCCTCCAAGCCCCCCGCCCCGGCCGTCCCGGGGAGGGGAAGGGAGGGAGCCGCTGGGAGGGGGTGGAGGCTCCCTCCAGCGGGGCCCTGAGAAGGGCCTTTTGGGGCTTAGGGGGTCCGCCCAGCTCGAACCGGGACCCCCCCCTCCCGGCCTTGTAAGGGCCTTTGCGGCACTTACAAGTGCCCTGCGGCTCTGACAAGCACCTTTGGGGCTTAAGGGGTCCCGCAGCTCGAACCGGGACCCCCCTCCCCGGCCCTTATAAGGGCCCTTGCGGCACTGACAAGTGCCTTTGGCGGGGTCCCGCAGCTCGAACCGGGACCCCCAGTGCGGCTCTTAAAAGAGCCCTTGGGCGGCGTCTTCTTTCTTCCAGTCGGCGACACCAGCTCTGCTGAGGCCGCTGACCCCCGAGAGGTACCCCTGCGGGCGCCGGCGACCTCAACGAGGCCGATGTTGCCGGCGCCTTGACCCGACGCGACGTCTTCGGGCTGGCGACAACAACCCCCCACTCAGGTCGCCGATGCCAGGCAGGCTCACTGCGGCCGCCAGTGAGCCCGCTGGCACCGCCGGCCTCAGCGGAGCCGATGTTGCCAGCCGCTTCTTTCTTCAGCCATCTACTGCGATGGCATCTAAGTTCCGGGCGGAAAGCTCCTCTTTATATAGGTTTGCAGAAATCCATAATCCGTTTCTGATTGGTCAATTTTTTAATACTTGCTTTACATTAACCAGGCTGCCTGGCATCGGCGACCTGAGGGGGGTTGGTGTCGCCAGCCCGAAGACGTTGCCCAAGGGCTCTTTTAAGAGCCGCACACGGGGGTCCCGGTTCGAGTTGCAGGACCCCCGCCAAGGCACTGTCAGTGCCACAAGGGCCCTTATAAGGGCCGGGGAGGGGGTCCCGGTTCGAGCTGCGGGACCCCTTAAGCCCCAAAGGCTCTTGTCAGAGCCGCAAGGGCACTTGTAAGTGCCGCAAAGGCACTTACAAGGGCCGGGGAGGGGGGGTCCGGTTCGAGCTGCGGGACCCCCTAAGCCCCAAAAGGCCCTTCTCAGGGCCCCGCTGGAGGGAGCCTCCACCCCTCCCAGCGGCTCCCTCCCTTCCCCTCCCCGGGAGCGGCCGGGGCGGGGGGCTTGGAGGGGTTGCCGGGGAGGGGGTGCGCGGCGGGTGGTCGCGACCACCTGCTGCGGCCCCTTCCCGGCAGCCCCTCCTAGCCTCCCGTTCCGAGATTGGCGCGAGCGGGGAATGGGTTGGGAGGGGCTGCTGGGAAGCGGCGGCGGGTGGTCTCCGCCGCCGCCGCGGGGGGTGTGGGCGGGGTGGACGTGTCTCCCGGGGCGGGTGCGACCACCCGCCGCGGGTTGCCTGCCCATCCCCGCCGCGGGAGGCTAGTATCGGCTGACTTCGCCACCTTCAAGGTGGCGAAGTAAAACAGCCGATACTAGCCGAGCGAAACCAGTACCGCCGCTTTATAAATAGAAGCGGCGGTAACAGGTAAGTATCGCCGCGAAGGGTTAATGCTTCGTTAACTTTTCGCGGCCGTTTTCGGACTTTTATAAATCGCGTTAAACGCGATTTATGCGTTAATGTCCGCGAAAACGGCCGCGAAAAGTTAACGAACCTTTATAAATATGCCCCTAATTTTTCAAAACTTGTGCTAACCTATTCAATATCGGTTAGCGTGAGTTTAACCCCTAATATTTGCGCACGGTGCGTTGGTAAATAAGGTCCAAAGTATTTATTGGACAATGCAGAGAAGACTGAAGTCTCGTACACACATTAAATGCTCTCAAATCAAAAGTCTGACCTGTTCAGCCAATCATCTAGCTGCTCCTGTTACTGGAAAAGGAAGGAAAAAACTGTCCTTACTCCTTATAAAGACCAACAACTCATGTAATAAATACACAAGAAACATTTTTCTTATTGGATGGATAGCAACAGCTTTATTTACCAATTTGCAAAATTTAAAGTATGGCTTGCACTTAATTTTCCTCATTTACCTTATTAACCACCAGCTGTAGCTCAAAACTGAATGTCAACCTCTGTTTTATTAGAGGGCATGTAACAGATCTGACCTTTTGTACCCACGCAAGGACATACCCACCATGCTGTGTCAAATTTACCTCTGTAGCCTAATCTAGGGAGGAAGGGGGAGGGTGACTTTCCTTGCTGCAGTTTACCAAAATGGTGAATTACTGGCATGTTATGGACTCCACCGAGGCTTGTTTGTGGTAACTTGGGGTCAGGGCCACCGCGCCCATGAAGCAAGTTGAAAATCCAGCAGTGATCCTGTCCAATAGGGGTCAATGGCAGCACGATTCCAATCCCTGGAGTGTGCCATATTGTAATGAGTTTCGCAACAGAAACAATATGCTCATGGCACCGCTCCCCAATAGTGACGCTCCTGTCTGTGGTTGTGGGCATGGTTTAGAGTAATTTGTGACCTTCTGTGATGGAGCACCAGGGTCTTTATTATTGTTATATAATTAATTTTATGTAAGGGAGAGTGTGGTTCCCAGTCTTTAATAAATAATACAACATTGTTTTATCCAGGCACCACCTCTCCCAGTGTTATACCCAATGTAAGCAATATATGTAAACTGTATCAAGCACACTGCTGGGAATATGCAGTTAGTCCTTTGTCCACAAGATGGCTCAATGGGTAAAACTTCTGGGACTGCCTGTCGTAAATTAATATAGTCTGGTGCCAACACGTCTGGCCTGTAGGATTGAGTTGTGTAATTGCTGATAGGTCTGCTGTTCATTAAGTCTGATGATTGGCTGCTGGTTGAACGTTGGTCATTTGCACTTCAGAGGGTATGTAGGAATAAAAAGAGCAGCCTTAGCCCACTAAATCAGAACAGATAGGATACATGCTTAGGCAGTGCCTAGCAGCCCAGAGCTGTAAACCACTACACTGCCCCTTAGCTTGAGAGCAAGGGACCCAGGAAGGCAAAATCAGACCAGGAAAAGCTAGCAGCAGCCCAGAAGTTTGGAACCAAGGCAGTGGAGCCCAGAGATCCCAGGAACTGCATCCCTAGGACAGTGCTTGCTTGGTAGGATAAGGTTGTGCTTGATACTGGGGTGTATTAATAAAGCTCCTTCAATTGTAAAAGAGCTTGTGTGGCCTGGTTTGCCTTATTTCCCACAACCTCACACAAAGCATCCTGTGACGCTTTCGGTGGGGTCCCTCTGGCTCACAGGCCCTCCTGCAGTTGCAGGGTCTTCTCCTCTGGTAGTTAAACCCCAACATCCTCCCCAGAAGGTTTCATAGAGGTAAATATAGAAATTCTCAGCGCACAAAGGGGGTTAATGCAATAAAAGGTGCAAAAGTTTACTCAATCTGCAGTAACTAATCGGATATTACCTTACTGCAATAACCCATTTAAAAGCTAACACCCCACCTAAACAATTCTAATGCACACAGGGAGGTAGGAACAAGCTCTTCTAACTCCCTGTCAATAATAGTTTCCCCTGACACTTATAAAGATTGCTTTAGTTTCCCTTTAAGGAGTCTTGTTGCTACCAAAATCCGACCATGTGAGCTTGTGAGAACAAGAACATAACAGCATTCCCCCTTTTTGGTTGGACGGTGTATATTGTGCAGTCAGCAAGGCAGCCGATGACATCTGGAAATTCCATAAGGTAATGTGTTTATCATCTGTCTGGTTACTCCTGATAAATCCCTCAGGAGAGAATCCATGTTGTGCTCATCAATGATTTGTAGGTCACATCTTAATCGCCACCCTAGTTCCATGGGTGGAGGAAGCAACAGAGATATAAATTATAAAACAAGAATCAGAAACACATGGTGGCGGTCTCTGTCCAACTGCCTCTCACCAAGTCGCTGATCAACTGGGACCCACGGTCCAGGGTTTCAATTAAAAGGCTAAGCTTAGAGAAACAAGGTTTCAAAATGCAGTGTGGGCCTACAGGGAAGATAAAAAGTTCCATAATCCAAATAAACATGGAACGTCAAAGAACGTGGAGGGAACCTATGGCTTTGATCATTACCCTCTACCTTATAATGTCCAAACCCGCCATCTGATTTTACTTTAAGAGACGGATCTGCTGTACGGCTTTCAAAATATGAATGGAATCTAAAGGGGGGGAAATAAAAAGTATTAGAACTAATCTCCATTGGGAAGTAATACAACGTCCTTGGGAAGGATAAAATAAAATGGATATTTTAAAGTTTTCCATCCCGGTGGCCAATGTGTTTTTCTTAAAGTGTTTTCTCAGGCTGAAATTCGGCTGTGATATTTTGTTTTCTTGGAATTCCTTAGAAAATGTCTGGAGGGGACATTCAATCAATCCTGGTGTTTGAACAATCAGAGAGAGTGCAGAGAAAAACATCTACTGTAAATAAGAACAAAAGGGACACGGGTATATGAGAGATTTGAGAATGTGACCCATCTGGGCTCATCTAGTAATCCAATAAACTTTATTCAACTGTAAATAAACTGGAAAGGGAGACTATAGGGATTGAGGCGCCCAATGACTTCTGATGACTTTCATAGGATAGGAGGCTGAATGAAGATCCCTTAAATGGTGGGAAATTTGCACAATTTACACTCTATGATCCATCTTTGATTGGACATTTTTTAGATTAATTAAAATGTAGCAAAAACTTTACGTAGCCAGTAAAGTATCATCAGTAAAAGGAAGGGAACAAATTCAGCTGGTGCAAACTATATAAAATGAAGTCCCCTGCTTTAATCCCCCACTCACTTAAAGGGCATGTCCACCCTAAAATAAAGTTTGCTTAGAAATGTCAGGCAATTGGCAGCCGCACACCAGGAAGGAGCAGCGAGGGATTGGGTCAGGTAATGAACTTCAAGGGCATCTTTGAAACTTAAGGATAATGTGAAACCTTGGTTTTGGGGGGTGTTAAACGTTTCTAAGCTGACTTTATTTTAGGCTGGACATGCCCTTTAAAAATTACTCTGAGTGCGGACCTAAACCACTAGGTACTAACCCCTGGGTTCAACTTTTAAGTCCTGTACTTACTGATCTAGCAGTTTTGTTCCCCACCATGGGTATTTTTAAAGGGCCAAACAAGAAGATTGGAGCTGAGGTGAGTATAGTTGTCCTCAGTTTGATTAATCCCTTTTAATAGTTTATCAACACTTGTCTAGTGTTTCATCAATTACTATTTTAGGTGAAATAAAAATGCTATTTTTCTGTTTCAACCTATCCCTATTGATAGGGTATATTAGGTACCTGGATAGTGTCCCCATGTTTCACCCTATCCCTATTGATAGTATATATTAGGTACCTGGATA
The DNA here is from genome assembly GCA_019447015.1 of Hymenochirus boettgeri. Classification (NCBI taxonomy): domain Eukaryota; kingdom Metazoa; phylum Chordata; class Amphibia; order Anura; family Pipidae; genus Hymenochirus; species Hymenochirus boettgeri. The sequence goes on from CM033476.1 coordinate 312,403,875, forward strand.
GTGTCCCTGTGTTTCACCCTATCCCTATTGATAGTATATATTAGGTACCTGGATAGTGTCCCTGTGTTTCACCCTATCCCTATTGATAGGGTATATTAGGTACCTGGATAGTGTCCCCGTGTTTTCACCCTATCCCTATTAGAATATATTAGGTACCTGGATAGTGTCCCCTTGTGTTTCACCCTATCCCTATTGATAGTATATATTAGGTACCTGGATAGTGTCCCTGTGTTTCATCCCCCTATCCCTATTGATAGTACTATTAGGTACCCTGGATATTGTGTCCCTTGTTTTCCCCCTATCCTATTGATAGTACATATTAGGTACCTGGATAGTGTCCCTGTGTTTCACCCTATCCCTATTGATAGTACATATTAGTTTCCTGGATAGTGTCCCTGTGTTTTCACCTATCCCTATTGATAGTATATATTAGGTACCTGGATACTGTCCCGTGTTTTCACCCCTATCCCTATTGATGGTATATATTAGGTACCTGGATAGTGTCCCTGTGTTTCACACACCTATCCCTATTGATAGGGTATATTAGGTACCTGGATAGTGTCCCCATGTTTCACCCTATCCCTATTGATAGTATATTATAGGTACCTGGATACTGTCCCTGTGTTTCACCCTATCCCTATTGATAGTATATATTAGTACCTGGATAGTGTCCCTGTGTTTCAACCCTATCCCTATTGATAGTATATATTAGGTACCTGGATAGTGTCCCCATGTTTCACCCTATCCCTTTTGATGGTATATATTAGGTACCTGGATAGTGTCCCCGTGTTTCACCACCATCCCTATTAATAGTATATATTAGATACCTGGATAGTGTCCCCGTGTTTCACCCTCCTATCCCTATTGATAGTAATATATTAGGTACCTGGATAGTGTCCCTGTGTTTCACCCTATCCCTATTATAGTATATATTAGATACCTGGATAGTGTCCCCATGTTTCACCCCTATACCTATTGATAGTATATATTAGATACCTGGATAGTGTCCCCGTGTTTCACCCCTATCCTATTAATAGTATATATTAGGTACCTGGATATTGTCCCTGTGTTTCACCCTCCCTATTGATAGTACATATTAGTACCTGGATAGTGTCCCTGTGTTTCACCCTATCCCTATTGATAGTACATATTAGGTACCTGGATAGTGTCCCGTGTTTTCAACCCTATCCCTTTTTGATAGAATATATTATGTACCTGATAGTGTCCCATGTTTCACACACCTATCCCTATTGATGATATATTAGGTACCTGGATAGTGCCCTGTGTTCACCCTATCCCTATGATAGTATATTAGGTACCTGGATAGTGTCCCTGTGTTTCACCCTATCCCTATTGATAGTACTATTAGGTACCTGGATAGTGTCCCTGTGTTTCACCCTATCCCTATTGATAGTACATATTAGGTTCCTGGATAGTGTCCCTGTGTTTTCAACCCTATCCTATTGATAATTATTTAGGTACCTGGATACTGTCCCTTGTTTTCACCCTATCCCTATTGATGGTAATATTAGGTACCTGGATGTGTCCCTGTGTTTCACCCTATCCCTATTGATAGGGTATATTAGTAGGTACCTGGATGTGTCCCCATGTTTCACCCTATCCCTATTGATAGTATATATTAGGTACCTGGATACTGGTCCCTGTGTTTCACCCCTATCCCTATTGATAGTATATATTAGGTACCTGGATAGTGTCCCTGTGTTTCACCCTATCCCCTATTGATAGTATATATTAGGTCCTGATAGTGTCCCCATGTTTCACCCTATCCCTTTTGATGGTATAATATTAGGTACCTGGATAGTGTCCCCGTTTTTCACCCTATCCCTATTAATGTATATATTAATACCTGGATAGTGTCCCCGTGTTTCACACCCTATCCCTATTGATAGTATATATTAGGTACCTGGATAGTGTCCCTGTGTTTCACCCCCCTATCCCTATTATGTATATATTAGATACCTGGATAGTGTCCCCATGTTTTCACCCTATCACTATCCTATTGATAGTATATATTAGATACCTGGATAGGGTCCCCGTGTTTCCACCCTATCCCTATTATAGTATATATTAGGTACCTGGATAGTGTCCCTGGGTTTCACCCTATCCCTATTATAGTATTTTTAGATACCTGGATAGTGTCCCTGTGTTTCCACCCTATCCCTATTAATATATATATTAGGTACCTGGATAGTGTCCCAGTGTTTCACACCCTATCCCTATTGATAGTAATATTAGGTACCTGGATAGTGTCCCCCGTTTTTCACCCTATCCCTATTAGATGTATAAATTGGTACCTGGATAGTGTCCCTGTGTTTCACCCTATCCCTATTGATAGTATATATTAGGTACCTGGATAGTGTCCCTGGTTTCATCACTCACCTATCCCTATTGATAGTATATATTAGGTACCTGGATAGTGTCCCTGTGTTTCAACCCTATCCCTTTGATAGTATAAATTAGGTACCTGGATAGTGTCCCTGGTTTCACCCTATCCCTATTGATAGTACATATTAGGTTCCTGTATAGTGTCCCTGTGTTTTCACCCTATCCCTATTGATAGTATAAATTAGGTACCTGATAGTGTCCCTTGTTTCACCCTATCCCTATTGATAGTATAAATTAGTTACCTGGATATGTCCCTGTGTTTCACTCCCTATCCCTATTGATAGTATAATTAGGTACCTAGATAGTGTCCCTGTGTTTCACCCTATCCCTTTTGATAGTATATATTAGGTACCTGGATAGTGTCCCCGTGTTTCACACCTATCCCTATTGTAGTATAAATTAGGTACTGATATGTGCCCTGTGTTTCACCCTATCCCTATGTGTAGTATAAAAGGTACCTGGATCCCCGTGTTCACCCTATCCCATTATAGTATATATTAGGTACCTGGATGTGTCCCTGTTTCACCCTATCCCTATTGATGGTATATATTAGGTAACTGGATAGTGTTTACCCCCCCCATCAGGGTTGTTAGGGAAGGTACCTACAATTTCACATTTCAGAAACCCCTGACAGGTAAGTAATGATGCAGTAATGTATTCTCTTAAATGATACTAAGCATATTGAAGTATTGTTTAAACTGAGTTTGCCATTCCTGATTGACGGGTAATGACAGATAATAATCAGGAAATGTGATATTTTAGGGCCTCATGCCCAGAGCACTGAACACGCACAAAAAATCAAAAATGGTGGAATGCGACAATCTTTTCTCAGCAGGCTTAAAGCATTTCTTAAATAGTCTGGTTCCATACATGGAAATGCCCGAGAACAAAATACAGAGTTTTCTAGTAATTCGTCAGTTGACATCTCAGCTTTGACTGTGTCACCACTGTATCTGCAATTAGTTTTAAAATGTCTGGTATGTACTTGAACATATTCCTAGAAGAACTTTTACATTTCCAGAACCTTCCTACAGGAATAGTTTTTCCAGCCAAAGATATAACTCAAAACGATCAAACCCCCCAGTACTAATATATCTGAGAAGATTTGATACTACGGCAAGTGTGTGTAAAATTAATAAATTCACACGTTTTGAAGGTGTATGCCCCATTTGCAACAAATGCTTATTAATTGTAATCTAAAGACCTTTCATAATATCAAAATATGGAATGTTTCATATAGGGAATTTGCTTATTTTCTTCAAGCCTTAAATAAAGGGACACTATATTGAAAAAAAGACTTTTCCTGATCTTAATCAATAAATAAATAAGTGTAAGTAGCAGTTACTCTGAGGTGCGCGTTTTGCTGCATGCCTTTAATCCAGCACATGTTTTGCTCAGGAGCAGAATCCCCCCTCCCTTTTAACCACTCCCACTATCATCTGACCTGACTTTTTTCATACAAACCAAATAGGGGGAAGATCAACAACAACAACAAAATATTATACAGTGGTGGTTAGGATTAATAATAGTTTCCAGTAATGGTTAATTTAAACTTTTTTTTCAGTATAGATGCCTTTTAAAACAATGTTTGGAATCTGGGTTAACACTGACAAATATCGTATTGCTGAGTACTGTAGTTGGATTGTTTTTAAACCATTGTTTTTTGTGGAGCTAAACAACTGATTATTCCCATCTGAACCTCTAGGTGGTCTCTAAATAAGTCCGCATGAAAAATCCTCAAAGTCTCAACTTTCTGCTTTCCTAATCTCTCTCCTCACAGGAAGTCAAAAATAATATTCTCCTCATATTGGCCGCAGCACCCCTTGCCCACCTAGACGGCCTTACACCCCTCCCCAGGCCACCCCACCCACGCACTGACTGATATCACCTGATGTCAAATTTGTTCACCTACTTGATCACGAAACTGACTCCTCCACCAAGTTAGGGAAATAATATAATCATAACCTCCTTATGCATTAAAGGGTCACTGTACTCACTGAAACAACTTTTCTGAAACTACAATTTGAGAGAGGTAAAATGGTGGTACCCACATATTTATCTGTGCTTGCTATAATGTTTAGTGAGTGCTCCTAATGCCTTCCACCTCCCTTACTCACTGCCTCTTTGTAGCGTCTGTGACACTTAGAAGTTCTGCACAGCCTCACCATGGACCCTGCTCTACTTACACATCTCCTTCCCCCTTCTTTCTTTTCTAAGCTGATTCTCTAAATTGTTGCAGAAAGTGTCAGACAGATAAAGACCCTAGTAAGAGGTCATTAATGGGTCACATATTATAATTCTGCTTCTGTGACAGACAGGTCTTCCCTGTAATATGCTTGTAATTTTGAATGAGGATTTCTCAGTCTCACTGCTCAGATTTAAAACAATTTGGACAGTGGGATCTTGCTGTATCATTTTATAGACCACCCCAAACTTTTAGAGGGTTTGAAGTTCCATGAAGCTTCCGGGAACAGCCAGGGTAAGTTTTTTAAAAGCCGTAATATGTCCGAAAATTCGGTTGGGTGTTCTTGTGGTTCGTATTGGGAACTAATGAGGCTGCAGGGGGCAGGGTGGTCTGGTTGTCCCAGGGGGTGTCCCAGAAGGCACATTTGCCAGGATGTGTGGTAACATGATCTATATGGTCACAAAAATGGTTGAAACAAGTATGTAAAGGTGCGCACCTTTTAGAACACCGGTACTGGCCTGGCAGTAGTTGAAAACTGTTTATCACACACCTTTACTTGAGATCAGTGGGGGCCCTTAGCCCCTGGTCATGCCCGCCATCGCAGGGGCTGTAGTTATGCCACTGGTCATTAAACTGACTTCTAATATACTTATACAGGGAGTAACTACCAGGGGAGCAGGGGGAGAAACCTCAGGGGGGTCTGGGAGCCAAGGGGGCCTCATTTTCTAATTTTTTCAGTTTTCCTATGACAGATATAGCCTCCCCCAGAAAAACACCGTGGATGAAGCACGGATACATTAATATCTGTATGTAGAACTGAACAAATTGCACATCTTTGTAACAGATGGTAGATTAGAACCAAGACCTTGGCATTACAAGGCATCGGTGCCAACCAGAGATCCACCACCCTGACCATTTTTTAGTTCTCCTGCCCACCACAATGAAGAAATTCACAAATCTTGATTCTGTGTCTTTTCCAGTAAGCAATTCGGTTCATCCAATGACTGTCAGCTTTTCTGACAAAGGCAAATTCCCAGTTATTTTCCAAGGTCTAATTGCTTCCCCTGTTGAACTGAAGTCTGAGCACATTTATTTCAAGCCCCCTCTATATTAAATGCTGTTTACCTTCAAAGCCCTATAGAAATGTACATAAAACTCCCTTCTGACATATTCAGTAATAAAGGAACATTCTTACATTTCTCCATCTCCACCTTCCAACTTCACGGAAGATATTTCTCTGGCCAAGCTCCTCGTCTATCAGCCTCTCAATCTGCTGTGCACCTAATTACCGGTAGACTGTTTAGTAATTTTATGTACCAACTCTAAGACTTTCTATTTAGCAACACATGAGTGATAAGACAAGAACCATAATCTGTAAGGGGGAATCAGAGTAAAACGATTCAATGTTTACAAATTCTTAGGAGTGTGGTGGGTTTGGCCCCAGTGAAGCTTTTCTATCAAATGTGGTCATGAGAAATTTTATTAATTCTTCATATGTCGAATTTAATGTAGATTTTGTTCTGAAATGCAGATTGAAAGATACTAAATAGAGGGGCACCGCAGATTGAAAGATACTAAATAGAGGGGCACCGCAGATTGAAAGATACTAAATAGAGGGGCACCGCAGATTGAAAGATACTAAATAGAGGGTCACCGCAGATTGAAAGATACTAAATAGAGGGGCACCGCAGATTGAAAGATACTAAATAGAGGGGCACCGCAGATTGAAAGATACTAAAAAGGGTCACCGCAGTTGAAGATACTAAATAGAGGGCACCGCAGATTGAAAGATACTAATAGAGGGTCACCGCAGATTGAAAGATACTAAATAGAGGTGGCACCGCGTTTTGAAAGATTAAAAAAAAAACACAAAAAAAAAAAAAAAACAAAAAAGTGTCCCTGTGTTTCACCCTATCCCTATTGATAGTACATATTAGGTTCCTGGATAGTGTCCCTGTGTTTCACCCTATCCCTATTGATAGTATATATTAGGTACCTGGATACTGTCCCTGTGTTTCACCCTATCCCTATTGATGGTATATATTAGGTACCTGGATAGTGTCCCTGTGTTTCACCCTATCCCTATTGATAGTACAATTTGGTCCCCGTGTATAGTGTCCCTGTGTTTCACCCTATCCCTATTGATAGGGTATATTAGGTACCTGGATAGTGTCCCCATGTTTCACCCTATCCCTATTGATAGTATATATTAGGTACCTGGATACTGTCCCTGTGTTTCACCCTATCCCTATTGATAGTATATATTAGGTACCTGGATAGTGTCCCTGTGTTTCACCCTATCCCTATTGATAGTATATATTAGGTACCTGGATAGTGTCCCCATGTTTCACCCTATCCCTTTTGATGGTATATATTAGGTACCTGGATAGTGTCCCCGTGTTTCACCCTATCCCTATTAATAGTATATATTAGATACCTGGATAGTGTCCCCGTGTTTCACCCTATCCCTATTGATAGTATATATTAGGTACCTGGATAGTGTCCCTGTGTTTCACCCTATCCCTATTAATAGTATATATTAGATACCTGGATAGTGTCCCCATGTTTCACCCTATACCTATTGATAGTATATATTAGTACCTGGATAGTGTCCCGTGTTTCACCCTATCCTATTTATAGTATATTAGGTACCTGGATAGTGTCCCTTGTTTCACCCTATCCCTATTGATAGTAATATTAGGTACCTGGATAGTGTCCCTGTGTTTCACCCTATCCCTATTGATAGTACATATTAGGTACCTGGATAGTGTCCTGTGTTTCACCCTATCCCTTTGATAGAATATATTAGGTACCTGGATAGTGTCCCCATGTTTCACCTATCCCTATGATAGTATATATTAGGTACCTGGATAGTGTCCCTGTGTTTCACCCTATCCCTATTGATAGTACATATTAGGTACCTGGATAGTGTCCCTGTGTTTCACCCTATCCCTATTGATAGTACATATTAGGTACCTGGATAGTGTCCCTGTGTTTCACCCTATCCCTATTGATAGTACATATTAGGTTCGGATAGTGTCCCTGTGTTTTCACCCTATCCCTATTGATAGTATATATAGGTACCTGGATACTGTCCTGTGTTTCACCCTATCCCTATTGATGGTATATATTAGGTACCTGGATAGTGTCCCTGTGTTTCACCCTATCCCTATTGATAGGGTATATTAGGTACCTGGATAGTGTCCCCATGTTTCACCCTATCCCTATTGATAGTATATATTAGGTACCTGGATAGTGTCCCTGTGTTTCACCCTATCCCTATTGATAGTATATATTAGGTACCTGGATAGTGTCCCCGTGTTTCACCCTATCCCTATTAATAGTATATATTAGGTACCTGGATAGTGTCCCCATGTTTCACCCTATACCTATTGATAGTATATATTAGATACCTGGATAGTGTCCCGGGTTTCACCTATCCCTATTATAGTATAATTAGGTACCTGGATAGTGTCCCCATGTGTTTCACCCTATCCCTATTGATAGTATATATAGGACCTGGATAGTGTCCTGTGTTTCCCCTATCCCTATGATAGTATATATTAGGTACCTGGATAGTGTCCCTGTGTTTCAACCCTATCCCTTTTGTAGATATATTAGGTACCTGGATAGTGTCCCCTGTTTCACCCTATCCCTATTGATAGATATATTAGGTACCTGGATAGTGTCCCTGTGTTTCACCCTATCCCTATTGATAGATATATTAGGTACCTGGTAGTGTCCCTGTGTTTCACCCTATCTCCTATTGATAGTACATATTAGGTACCTGGATAGTGTCCCTGTGTTTCACCCTATCCCTATTGATAGTACATATTAGGTTCCTGGATAGTGTCCCTGTGTTTCACCAATCCCTATTGATAGATATATTAGGTACCTGGATACTGTCCTGTGTTTCACCCTATCCCTATTGATGGTATATATTAGGTACCTGGATAGTGTCCCTGTGTTTCACCCTATCCCTATTGATAGGGTATATTAGGTACCTGGATAGTGTCCCCATGTTTCACCCTATCCCTATGATAGTATATTAGGTACCTGGATACTGTCCCGTGTTTCACCCTATCCCTATTGATAGTATATATTAGGTACCTGGATAGTGTCCCTGTGTTTCACCCTCATCCCTATTGATAGTATATATTAGGTACCTGGATAGTGTCCCCATGTTTCACCCTATCCCTTTTGATGGGATATATTAGGTACCTGGATAGTGTTCCCCGTGTTTCACCCTATCCCTATAATAGTATATATTAGATACCTGGATAGTGTCCCCGTGTTTCACCCTATCCCTATTGATATAGTATATATTAGGTACCTGGATAGTGTCCCTGTGTTTCACCCTATCCCTATTAATAGTATATATTAGATACCTGGATAGTGTCCCCATGTTTCACCCTATACCTATTGATAGTATATATTAGATACCTGGATAGTGTCCCCGTGTTTCACCCTATCCCTATTAATAGTATATATTAGGTACCTGGATAGTGTCCCTGTGTTTCACCCTATCCCTATTAATAGTATATATTAGATACCTGGATAGTGTCCCTGTGTTTCACCCTATCCCTATTAATAGTATATATTAGGTACCTGGATAGTGTCCCAGTGTTTCACCCTATCCCTATTGATAGTATATATTAGGTACCTGGATAGTGTCCCCGTGTTTCACCCTATCCCTATTGATAGGAATATTAGGTACTGGATAGTGTCCCTGTGTTTCACCCTATCTCCTATTTGATAAGTATCATATTAGGTCCTGGATAGGTCCCTGTGTTTCACCCTATCCTATTGATAGTACATATTAGGTCCTGGAAGTGTCCCTGTGTTTCACCCTATCCCTATTGATAGATATATTAGGTACCTGGATAGTGTCTGTGTTTCACCCTATCCTATTGATAGTATATTATTAGGTACCTGGTAGTGTCCCTGTGTTTCACCCTATCCCTATGTAGGGTATATTAGGTACCGGATAGTGTCCCCGGTTTCACCCTATCCCTATGATAGTAAATATTAGGTACCTGGATACTGTCCCGTGTTTCACCCTATCCCTATTGATAGTAATATTAGGTACCTGGATAGTGTCCCTGTGTTTCACCCTCATCCCTATTGATATATATATTAGGTACCTGGATAGTGTCCCATGTTTCACCCTGATCCCTTTGATGGATATATTAGGTACCTGGATAGTGTTCCGTGTTTCACCCTATCCCTATGATAGTATATATTAGTACCTGGATAGTGTCCCTGTGTTCACCCTATCCCTATTGAATAGTATATATTAGGTACCTGGATAGTGTCCCTGTGTTTCACCCCTATCCCTATTAATAGTATATATTAGATACCTGGATAGTGTCCCCAGTGTTTCACCCTATCCTATTGATAGTATATATTAGTACCTGGATAGTGTCCCCGTGTTTCACCCTATCCCTATAATAGTATATATTAGGTACGGATAGTGTCCCTGTGTTTCACCACTATCCCTATTGATAGTATATTAGTACCGGATATGTCCCTGTGTTCACCCTATCCCTATAATAGTATTATTAGGTACCTGGATAGTGTCCCCGTGTTTCACCCTATCCCTATTGATAGTATATATTAGGTACCTGGATAGTGTCCCGTGTGTTTCACCCTATCCCTATTGATAGTATAAATTAGGTACCTGGATAGTGTCCTGTGTTTCACCCTATCCCTATTGTAGATATATTAGGTACCTGGATAGTGTCCCTGGTTTCACCTATCCCTATTGATAGTATATATTAGGTACCGGATAGTGTCCCGTTGTTTCACCTATCCCTATTGATAGTAATAATTAGGTACTGGATAGTGTCCCTGTGTTTCACCTATCCCTATTGTATAGTACATATTAGGTTCCTGGATAGTGTCCTGTGTTTCACCCTATCCCTATGATAGTATAATATTAGGTACCGGATAGTGTCCCTGTGTTCAACCTATCCCTATGATAGTATAAATTAGGTACCTGGATAATGTCCCTGTGTTTTCACCCTATCCCTATTGATAGTATAAATTAGGTACCTGATAGTGTCCCCTGGTTTCACCCTATCCCTTTTGATAGTAATATTAGGTACCTGGATAGTGTCCCCGTGTTTCACCCTATCCCTATTGATAGTATAAATAGGTACTGGATTGTCCCTGTGTTTCACCCTATCCCTATTGATAGTATAAAATAGGTACCTGGATAGTGTCCCCGTGTGTTCACCCTATCCCTATTATAGTATATATTAGGTACCTGGATAGTGTCCTGTGTTTCACCCATTCCCTATTGATGGTATATATTAGGTAACTGGATAGTGTTTACCCCCCATCAGGGTTGTTAGGGAAGGTACCTACAATTTCACATTTCAGAAACCCCTGACAGGTAAGTAATATGTGCAGTAATGTATTCTCTTAAAATGATACATAAGCATATTGAAGTATTGTTTAACTGAGTTTGCCATTCCTGATTGACGGGTAATGACAGATAATAATCAGAAAGTGATATTTTAGGCCTCATGCCCAGAGCACTGAACAGCCCAGAAAAATCAAATGTGGTGGAATGCGACAATCGTTTCTCAGCAGGCTTAAGCATTTCTTAAATAGTCTGGTTCCATACATGGAAATGCCCGAGAACAAAACAGAGTTTTCTAGTAATCGTCAGTTGACATCTCAGCTTTGACTGTGTCCACCACTGTATCTGCAATTAGTTTTAAAATGTCGGTATGTACTTGAACATATTTCCTAGAAGAACTTTTTACATTTCCAGAACCTTCCTACAGGAATAGTTTTTCCAGCCAAAGTATAACTCAAAACAGATCAAACCCCCCAGTACTAATATATCTGAGAAGATTTGATACTACGGCAAGTGTGGTAAATTAATAAATTCACACGATTTTGAAGGTGTATGCCCCATTTGCAACAAAATGCTTATTAATTGTAATCTAAAGACCTTTCATAATATCAAGAAAATATGGGAATGGTTTACATATAGGGAATTTGCTTATTTTCTTCAAGCCTTAAATAAAGGGACACTATATTGAAAAAAGATTTTCCTGATCTTAATCAATAAATAATAAGTGTAAGTAGCATTACTCTGAGGTGCGCGTTTTGCTGCATGCCTTTAATCCAGCACATGTTTTGCTCAGGAGCAGAACCCCCCCCTTTTAACCCACTCCACTATCATCTGACCTGACCTTTTTCATACAAACCAAATAGGGGGAAATCAACAACACAACAAATATTATACAGTGTGGTTAGGATTATAATAGTTTCCAGTAATGGTAATTTAAATTTTTTTTTCAGTATAGATGCCTTTTAAAACAATGTTTGGATCTGGGTTAACACTGACAAATATCGTATTGCTGAGTACTGTAGTGGATTGTTTTTTAAAACCATTGTTTTTTGGGAGCTAAACAACTGATTATTCCCATCTGAACCTCTAGGTGGTCTCTAAATAAGTCCCTGAAAAATCCTCAAGATCTCAACTTTCTGCTTTCTAATCTCTATCCTCACAGGAAGTAAAAATAATTCTCCTCATATTGGCCGCAGCACCCCTTGCCCACCTAGACGGCCTTACACCCCTCCCCAGGCCACCCCACCCACGCACTGACTGATATCACCTGATGTCAAATTTGTTCACCTACTTGATCACGAAACTGACTCCTCCACCAAGTTAGGGAAATAATATAATCATAACAACCTCCTTATGCATTAAAGGGTTCACGTACTCACTGAAACACTTTTCTGAAACTACATTTGAGAGAGGTAAAATTGGTGGTACCCACATATTTATCTGTGTGCCTATAATGTTTAGTGAGTGCTCCTAATGCTTCCACCTCCCTTACTCACTGCCTCTTGTAGCGTCTGTGACACTTAGAAGTTCTGCACAGCCTCACCATGGACCCTGCTCTACTTACACATCTCCTTCCCCCTTCTTTCTTTTCTAAGCTGATTCTCTAAATTGTTGCAGAAAGTGTCAGACAGATAAAGACAGACCCTAGTAAGAGGTCATTAATGGGTCACATATTATAATTTCTGCTTCGTGACAGACAGGTCTTCCCTGTCAATGCTGTAATTTTGAAATGATGATTTCTCAGAATCTATGCTCAGATTTAAAACAATTTTGGAGCAGGGATCTTGCTGTATCATTTATAGACCACCCCAAACTTTTAGAGGGTTGAGTTCCATGAAGCTTCGGGAACAGCCAGGGTAAGTTTTTTAAAAGCCGTATATGTCCGAAATTCGTTGGGGTTCTTGCGGTAGTAGTTGAACTAATGAGGCTGCAGGGGGCAGGTGGTCTGGTTGTCCCAGGGGTGTCCCAGCAAGGCACATTTGGCCAGGATTGTGTGGTAACATGAGCTATATGGTCACAAAAATGGTTGAAACAAGTATGTAAAGGTGCGCACCTTTTAGAACACCGGTACTGGCCTGGCAGTAAGTTGAAACTGTTTATCACAACACCTTTACTTGAGATCAGTGGGGGCCCTTAGCCCCTGGTCATGCCCGCCATCGACAGGGGCTGTAGTTATGCCACTGGTCATTAAACTGACTTCTAATATACTTATACAGGGAGTACTACCAGGGGAGCAGGGGGAGAAACCTCAGGGGGGTCTGGGAGCCAAGGGGGCCTCATTTTCTAATTTTTTTCAGTTTTCCTATGACAGATATAGCTCTCCCCAGAAAAACACGTGATGAAGCACGGATACATATATCTGTATGTAGAACTGAACAAATTGCACATCTTGTACAGATGGTAGATTAGAACCAAGACCTGGCATTACAAGGCATCGGTGCCAACCAGAGATCACCACCCTGACCATTTTTTGTTCTTCCTGCCCACCACAATGAAGAAATTCACAAATCTTGATTCTGTGTCTTTTCCAGTAAGCAATTCGGTTCATCCAATGACTGTCAGCTTTTCTGACAAAGGCAAATTCCCAGTTATTTTCCAAATGTCTAATTTGCTTCCCCTGTTTGAACTGAATGTCTGAGCACATTTATTTCAAGCCCCCTCTATATTAAATGCTGTTTACCTTCAAAGCCCTATAGAAATGTACATAAAACTCCCTTCTGACATATTTCAGTAATAAAGGAACTTCTTACATTTCTCCATCTCCACCTTCCAACTTCACGGAAATTATTTCTCTGGCAAGCTCCTCGTCTATCAGCCTCTCAATCTGCTGTGCACCTAATTACCGGTAGACTGTTTAGTAATTTTATGTACCAACTCTAAGACTTTCTATTTAGCAACACATGAGTGATAGACAAGTAACCATAATCTGTAAGGGGAATCAGAGTAAAACGATTAATGTTTCAATTCTTAGGAGTGTGGTGGGTTTGGCCCCAGGGAAGCTTTTCTATCAAATGTGGTCATGAGAAATTTATAATTCTTTCATATGTCGATTAATGTAGATTTTTGTTCTGGAAATGCAGATTGGAGAAAGATACTAAATAGAGGGGCACCGCAGATTGAAAAGTATAAAGATGAGATGAAGGTGGAGGGAAATGAGAGAAGAAAGAACCAGATGAAAGATGAAAAAGATTGGCACCAGAAAAAGATACTAAATGAGTGGAGCGAGAATTAGAACGAAAAAAAGAACAAAAAAAGGATGGGAAAAAGAGAGGTCACCAGATGAAAGAACAAAGGAGTGAAGAAAGATACTAAAAAAAAAATAGAGGGGCACCGACGCAAGCACCAGCCAATACTAAATAGGGGCGCAGCAGATTGAAAGTACATGAGCACCGCAGATTGACACGAGGACAAGCACAGATGCACTGATACAAAGGCATTAATACTAAATAGGAGGGGCACACACCCCGCAGCATGACAAGACAGATTTGAAAGATACTAAATAAGCAGCGTTTGGCAATTCCCGCCAGATTTGAAAGACTACAGAAGAGGGTCCGCAGATTGGAAAGATATAAGACAGAATGATAAGATATTAAATAGAGGGACGCAACGCGTCAAGAGTCACCGCAGATTGAGAGATCGCGCAAAGCAGCGCAGTTGATCAGAACAGACAGATTAAAAAAAGAGAAGTTGAAGATACTAATATAGAGGGGCACGCCGCAGAACCGTTTGAAAGATACTAAATAGAGGGCACCGCTATTAAAGATACAGGGCACGCATTTGAAAAGATTTACTACTAAAATAGAGGGGCACCGCAGATTTGAACAAAATAACTGAAGATGGAAGAACACCGATTTGAAAGAAAAAAGAACGATTACTAAATAAAATAAATAAGGGGCACGCGCAATTGAGAAGATACTAATAGTGGCACGCCACATTTAGCATAGTAGCGTGATAGCCAGCAAGATCAATCAGAGGGGCAGTAGTCATGCAGTTCATTAGAGTGAGTAAAGATCACTAAATGAAGCAGCGTTGGCAGTAGTTTATCAGTGTCAGTTAGTTGAAAGATACTAAATATAGGGGCAGCCAGCAGAGAGCAGTTTGAAAGATGAAAGATACTAAATAGAGGGGCACCGCAGTTTGAAAGATACTAAAGTATGAGGGCACGCAGAGTGAAAGATACTAAATAGAGGGGCACCGCAGATTGAAAGATACTAAATAGAGGGGACACCGCAGATTGAAAGATACTAATAGAGGGGCACCGCAGATGAACGATAACTATAACTAGAGGGGCACCGCAGTTGAAAGATACTAATAGAGAGGGCACCGCAGTTGAAAGATACTAAATAGAGGGCACCGCAGAAGATTTGGAAAAGATACTAAATGAGGGGGCACCGCAGTTTGAAAGATACTAAATAGAGGGGACACGCAGATTGAAAGAACTCAATAGAGGGGCACGCAGTTGAAAGATACTAAATAGAGGGGCACCGCCAGTTTGATAAGAATACTAAATAGAGGGGGGCACCGCAGTTTGAAAGATTATAATAAATGAGGGGCCGCCAGTGAAAAGATACTAAATAGGGGGGGCACCGCGATCGTTTGAAGAGAAAATACTAAATAGAGGGGCACCTGCAGTTTGAAAGATCAACAGCGCAGCTACCAGAGATCAGGAGATGAACGATACTAAACCTAGAGGGGGCACCGCAGTTTGAATTTGAAATCGAGAATAAATAGAGGGGCACCGCAGTTTGAAAAAGATACTAATAGAGGGCCGCATTTGAGAAGATACTACTCAATAGAGGGGTCCCTGCAATTTGAAAGATAATAAATAGAGGGGCCACTGCAGTTTGAAAGAAAGATACTTAATAAGAGGGCACCGCAGTTTTGAAAGATACTAAAATAGAGGGCACGCAGTTTGAAAGATACTAACTAGAGGGCACCGCAGTTTGAAAGATACTAATAGATGGGGCACCAGCAGATTGAAAGATATAAAATAGAAGGGGACCAACCAGAGGACAGATTTGAAAGATACTATAGAGGGGCACCGCAGTTTGAAAGATACTAAATAGAAGAGGGCACCGCAGATTGAACGAACTAAATAGAGGGGGCACA
This sequence comes from Hymenochirus boettgeri, assembly GCA_019447015.1. Taxonomy (NCBI): domain Eukaryota; kingdom Metazoa; phylum Chordata; class Amphibia; order Anura; family Pipidae; genus Hymenochirus; species Hymenochirus boettgeri. Next base: position 312,419,942 of record CM033476.1, read on the forward strand.
GCAGGTTGAAAGATACTAAATAGAGGGCACCTGCAGTTTGTGGAAAGATACTATAGAGGGCACCTGCATTTTGAAGATACTAATAGAGGGGCACCGCAGTTGAAGTTAAATAGGGCACGCATGGAAAGATACTACTAGAGGGGCACCGCAGTTTGAAAGATACTAACTAGAGGGCAGCCGGAGTTGAAAGATACTAAATAGAGGGGCACCGCAGTTTGAAAGATACTAAATAGAGGTCACCGCAGTTAAAGATACTAATAGAGGTCACTGCAGTTTGAAAGATACTACCTAGAGAGGCATTGCAGTTTGAAAGATACATACTAGAGGGTATGCAGTTTGAAAGATAACTACCTAGAGGCACTGCAGTTTGAAAGATACTAAGAGGTCACTGCAGTGTTGAAGATACTAGCATAGAGAGGGGACTGCGTTTTGAAAGATACTTAGTTGAGGGTCAACTGCAGTTTGAAAGATCTTACAGAGGGTCACTGCAGTGAAGAGACTACTAAAGCATGCAGTTTGAAAGATACTACCTGAGGGTCACTGCAGTTTGAAGATAATAGCTAGAGGGGACTGCAGTTTGAAAGATACTACTAGCGGGCACTGCAGTTTGAAAGATACCTACCTAGAGGGCATGCGTTTTAAATATATAATAAAGCATGCGTTTGAAAACACCTAGAGGGTCACGCAATTTGAAAGATCACTAAATAGAGGGGCACCGCAGTTTGAAAGAAGTACTAAGAGAGGCACTGCAGTTGAAAGAAAATACTAGAGGGGCACTCGTTTGAAGATACCTACCTAGATGGACACTGCGTTTTGAAAGATACACCTAGGAGGGACACTGCAGTTTGAAAGATACTACCTAGAGGGGCACTGCAGTTTGAAAGATACAACCTAGAGGGACACTGCAGTTTGAAAGAAACACCTAGAGGCAACTGCGTTTGAAAGGTACTAGCTAAGTAGGCACTGCAGTTTGAAGATACCACCTAGAGAGGCATTGTAGTTTGAAAGATACAGCTAGAGGGTCACTGCAGTTTTAAGATACTAGCTAGAGGGTCACGCAGTTTGAAAGATACTACTGAGGGTCATGAAGGTTGAAGATACACTAGAGAGGCAGTGCAGTTGAAAGATACTAGCTAGAGGTCACTGCAGTTTGAAGATACTACCTGAGAGGCATTGCAGTTTGAAAGATACCAAATAGAGGAAATAGGGACACTGCAGTTTAAAAGATAATGTATCTACCTAGAGTGACACTGCATTGAAAGACACAACCTAGAGGGACACTGCAGTTTGAAAGATACCACCTAGAAGGGCACTGCAGTTTGAAAGATATACTAGAGGGGCACTGCAGTTTGAAAGAAACACCTAGAGGGCCTGAGTTGAAAGTACTAGCTGAGGGCACTGCAGTTTGAAAGATACTACCTAGAGGTCATGGTTGAAAGACACTTACCTAGAGAGCTTTGCAGTTTAAAATATACTACCTAGAGGGTCACCGCAATTTGAAAGATACTAAATAAAGGGGCACCGCATTTGAAATACTAATAGAGAGGACAGCAGTTTGAAAAATATACCTAGAGGGGCACTGCAGTTTGAAAGATAATGTACTTACCTAGAGGGACACTGCAGTTTGAAATATACAAAATAAAGGGGCACCACCCATTTGAAAGATACTAAAAAGAGGGGCACTGCAGTTTGAAGATACATACACCTAGAGGGGCACCACAGTTTGAATGATACAAATAGAGGGGCACCGCATTTTGAAAGATACTACCTAGAGGGACACTGCAGTATGAAAGTTCTACCTAGAGGGACACTGCAGTGTGAAAGATACTACCTAGAGGGACACTGCAGTTTGAAAGATAACTACCTAGAGGGACACTGCAGTTTGAAAGATACTACCTAGAGGGGCACCGCAGTTTCTGTGGCTGCTAAATATCCACCACAGAGGATGGACTTAGGAGGGTGGCAAAATTCAATTCATTAGCCAGGACTTCATGTCTGGATGGGTCAAATAGGGGGCAACGCAGTTTGAAAGATATTAGCTAGAGGGTCACTGCAGTTTGAAAGATACTACCTAGAGGGTCACTGCATTTTGAAAGATACTACCAGAGGGTCACTGCAGGTGAATGACACTACCTAGAGGGACGCTACAGTTTGAAAGATACTACCTAGAGGGACAATGCCGTTTGAAAGATACTACCTAGAGGGTCATTGCAGTTTGAAAGATACTACCTAGAGAGGACATGCAGTTTGAAAGATACCAAATAGAGGGACTAGAGGGGACACTGCGTTTAAAGATACGTACTACTGAGTGACACTGCAGTTTGAAAGAACAAACCTAGAGGGACACTGCAGTTTGAAAGATACACTAGAAGGGCACTGCAGTTTGAAAGATACTAGCTAGAGGGGCACTGCAGTTTGAAAGATACTACCTAGAGGGTCACTGCAGTTTGAAAGACACTACCTAGAGAGGCATTGCAGTTTAAAATATACTACCTAGAGAGGGTCACCGCAATTTGAAAGATACTAATAAAGGGGCACCGCAGTTTGAAAATACTAAATAGAGAGGCACAGCAGTTTGAAAAATACTACCTAGAGGGGCACTGCAGTTTGAAAGATACTGTACTACCTAGAGGGACACTGCAGTTTGAAATATACAAAATAAAGGGGCACCGCACTTTGAAAGATACTAAAAAGAGGGGCACTGCAGTTTGAAAGATACTACCTAGAGGGGCACCACAGTTTGAATGATACTAAATAGTAGGGGCACCGCATTTTGAAAGATACTACCTAGAGGGACACTGCAGTATGAAAGATTCTACCTAGAGGGACACTGCAGTTTGAAAGATACTACCTAGAGGGACCCTGCAGTTTGAAAGATACTACCTAGAGGGACAATGCAGTTTGAAAGATACTACCTAGAGGGACACTGCAGTTTGAAAGATACTACCTAGAGGGGCACCGCAGTTTCTGTGGCTGCTAAAATATCCACCACAGACAGGGATGACTTTAGGAGGGGTGGCAAAATTCAACCCACCTCGTTCTCTCCTAAATGGATATATACAACTGGGGATTGTTAAACAACCATGGAATATACAACTGGGGATGATACAAACATGGATACTTACAAAAACTGGGAGTATACAACCAGGATATATACAACTGGGGATGTATACAACCATGGATATATTACAACTGGGGAGTATACAAAACCATGGATAATAAACACTGGGAAATAAAAACCAGGGATATACACAAACTGGGGATTGTAAACAACCATGGATATACACAACTGGGGATGTAAACACCATGGATATCTCCAACCCTGGGCTGTACCCCCACCATGGATATATCCCACCGGGCTGTACCCCCCCTGGCTCTCTCCACCTGGGGTGTAACCCCATGGCTATCCCCCACACTGGGGATTGTCCAACCCCCCTGGATGGCTCTTCTCCCCCCGGGGCTGTTACAACCCTGGATCATCCACCTGGGGATGTCTCCCCCCTGGCTATCTACCACCGGGGATGGTGTATCCACCAGGATTCGATCCACCTGGGCTGTCTCCCACCATGAATCTATACCCACTGGGGCTTCTCCCCCCCTGCAGCTTACCTGGGGATGTCTCCCCCCTGGCTACTCTCCACCCCCCCCCACATGGGGCTGGCTCCCCCCCCTGGCTTTCACCTGGGCTGTCTCCACCATGGTCTCTCCCCACTGGGGCTGTCCCCCCCCCTGGATCTACTTCCCTGCGGGATGTCTCCCCCCATGGGATCTCTCCCCTGGGGCTATGTCTCCCACCCCGGATTCTACCACTGGGGATGTCACCCCCATGGCTCTCTCCACCTGGGGATGTATACCCCCCCTGGATATCTTCCCCCTGGGGCTCTGTCCCCACCCCCCCTGGCTCTTCCCCCCCCCCGGGCTATCTCCCCTGGGGGCTGTTCTCCACCCGGGCTCTCACCCCTGGGAGTCTAAACCCCCCTGGCTAGCCCCCCTGGGGCTGTCTCCCCCCCTGGTCTCTCCCCCTGGGGACTGTCTCCCCACCCATGGCTCTCTCCCCTGGGGCTGTCCACCCCCCTGGCTCTTCTCCCCCTGGGGCTGTATACCCCCATGGCCTATCCCCCTGGGGCGTCTCCCCCATGGATCTCTCCACCGGGGGCTGTCTCCCCCACCATGGCTCTCCCCCCCCCCGGGCTCTCCCCCACTGGGGACTGTTTATCCCCCCTGGATCTCTACCCCCCGGGCTATACCCCCAGTGGGGATGCCCCACCGGATCTCTACCCCTGGGCTGTCTCCCCTCATGGGCCTCTTTCCCCTGGGCTGCCCCCCCCCCTGGCTCTCCCCCCCCCGGGCTCTCCACCCCGGGGCTGTCTTACCCCCCTGGCTCTCCACCCCGAGGCGATGGTGACCCCCTACACTGTCCCTAGGCTGTGGCACCCTCTTTAGCCCCGAGGGGCCGCACCTTGTGTTATCTCCCACACCCCCTGGCTCATCCCCCGCTCCCGGCTGCGGACGCGTCGCGCTCCCCCTGACGCCCCCCCGTTTACTGAGAGTATGACCTTCACATAGCTTTGGGGCTATATGACTATGAGCGTAGCCCAGGACGTACTACCCACTCCTACGCCGGGAGTGGCTTTCCCACACCGACCGTTGGGGACCATGGGCCACTATACCGTAACACAGTACGATGGCTAGCGGAGGCTCTCCCCACATACCCCCGGCTTGTAGTATCAACCGCCACCACCTTGATCTCTCTGGTGTCCCCTGATGGTTCACCAGTCATTTTGCCCACTACTGGCTACTCCGATGATCAAGCCCCAGTGCATTGTGCACATTGTCCTCACCCCCCGACTTTTGGGGAGCGCATGATGAATCTCCACAATAAGCACGCGCTGGATATAGTCCTACGGCACAGCTGCTATGGGAGGTAAAGTACACTTACCTAGAGGGAACACAATGCCTGGGGGTATGCGTACACAACAGCACATGTTGAGATTCCTTATATGACGGGACACCACCATGCAGTTTGCCCCTGGCGGTAAAAAACACCACACTTGGATGATGCTTAGCAGCACACGCCAGGCTGCGAGTATGTTTAGAACACCAGCCCCTTGGAATATACCCTAGACACATATCCGAGGATAGCAAAGCAAGGAGACCGACGCGGTGATGGTCAACAGATATGACGCACTAGAGATATTATGAATTACAAGAGGCGGATCGGAGATTAGTACCAGCAATAGAAGACACGCGGTAGAATACCCTAGATAGTGTACATGAGCCACAAACCCGTTTTTGTGAAAACCTGTATCCACTATCTCCTGGAGATGATTAATGCAGTATAGCCGTAATGGCTAGGATTACACAACTGGGGATGTAAACAACCATGGATATACACAACTGCGGGATTATTACAACCATGGATATACACAACCAGTAATATTAACAACGGGGGGATTGTAAACAACCAGGATATATACAACTGGTGAGTATACAACCATGGTATATACAACTGGGGATGTATTAAAACATGGAATACACAACCAGGGATATTACAACCACAAACCCTTGTAGGGAATGTAAACAACCATGGATATATACAACTGGGGATGTATACAACCATGGATGATACAATGGGGATGTAAAAACCATGGATATATACAACTGGGGATGTATACAAACCAGGATATATACAACTGGAGCTGTAAACAAACCATGGATATACACAATGGGGATGTATACAACCATGGATATATACAACTGGGATGTAAAACAACCATGGGATATAACAAAGGGGGATGTATACAACCATGGATATATACAAAAAGGGGATGTTATACAACCATGGCATACACAACTGGGGAGTGTAACAAACCATGGGATATATACAACTGGGGATGATACAACCATGGATATATTACAACTGGGGATGTATACAACCATGGATATATACAAACTGGGGATGTAAACACCCAATGGATATATACAATGCGGGGATGTATACAACCATGGATACTACAAACTGGGGATGTATACAACCATGGATATATAAAATGGGGATGTATACAACCATGGGGATATATACAACTGGGGATGTAAAAAACCTGGATATATACAACTGGGGATGTATACAACCATGGATATATACAATGGGGATGTATACAACCATGGAATATACAACTGGGGGATGTAACAACCATGGAATATACACACTGGGGTGGTAAACAAACATGGATAGATACAAAACGGGATGTAAAACAACCATGGATATATACAACTGGGGTGTAAACAAACCATGGATATATACAACTGGGGATGTATAACAACATGGAATATACAACTGGGGATGTATACAACCATGGATATATACAAAAAACTGGGGATGTATTACAACCATGGATATATACAATGGGATGTATACAACCATGGATATATACAACCTGGGAGGATGTATACACCATGATATATTACAACCATGGATATATACACTGGGGATGTAAACAACCATGGATATATAAAACTGGGGATGTAACCAAACCATGGATATATACAACTGGGAGATTGGCCCCCCTCTAAAGTTTGGATTTTTTTATACAAACTGGGTGAATGTATTCAACCAGGGATATACACAACTTGAATCGTATAGGCCACACACACACTAAAGAACCATGGATATACACAACTGGGGATGTAAACAACCATGGGAGATATACAACTGGGGATGTATACAACATGGATATATTACAAATGGGGATGAAATTATGACGAAGATGGAGCATATACACTGACACGCCATGGTTGAAAATGAATTAGTACTTGAAATACATTAGGAGTAATATTGAACAACTGGGGAGTACATGACACAGTATCTGCATTGAAAGACTACTAATAAAACAACGGGGAGGTATACACCATGGATATATACAACTGGGGAGTATCACAACCATGGATATATACAACTGGGATGGGATGTATAAACCAGGGATAGATAAAACTGTGGTGTATAAACTGGATATATACAACGGGGGAGTAAACAACCATGGGATATATACAAACGGGATGTATACAACCATGGATATATACAAACTGGGGAGGTATCAACCATGGATATATACAATGGGGGAGTATACAACCATGGATATATACAACTGGGGATGTAAACAACCATGGATATATAAAACTGGGATGTAAAAAACCATGGATATAACAAATGGGGATTGATAAACCCAGGATATCTTTACAACTGGGGATTGTAAAACCATGGATTATACAACTGGGGATGTATAAAACCATGGATAATTACAACTGGGGGAGTAAACAACCAGGATAAACAACTGGGGATGTTAACAACCATGAGATATACACAACTGGGATGTACACAACCAATGGATATACAAAAATGGGATGTAAACAACCAATGGATATATTACAACTGGGGCTGTATACAACCATGGATATACACAAACTGGGGATGTATAAACCATGGATATCTAAAACTTGGGGAGTATACAACATGGATATATACAACTGGGGATGTAATAACAACCCTGGATATATACCAACTGGGGATGTATTACCAACATGGATATATACACGGGGGATGATACAACCATGGAATAGTACAAATGGGATGTAAACAAACCATGGATATATACAACTGAGGGATGTAGTGTATACAACCAGGATATATACAAACTGGGCGGATAGTAAACAACCATTGATATATACAAAACTGGGGATGGATACAACCATGGATATATTACAACTGGGGATGTATACAACCATGGAGTATATACAACTGGGGATGAAACACAACCTGGATATATACAACTGGGGATTGGAGGGATGTATACAACATGGATATATACAACTGGGGATGTATACAAACCATGGATAGATTACAACTGGGGATGTATACAACCAGGATAATATACAACTGGGGATGTAAAACAAACCATGGAGAATACAACTGGGGATGTATAAACCATGGATATATTACAACTGGGGATGTAAACAACATGGATTAATACAAACTGGGGATGTAAACAACCAGGATATATACAATCTGGGATTTGGTAAACAACCATGGGATATATACAACTGGGGATGTATACAACATGGATATATACAACTGGGGATGTAAACAACCATGGATATATACAACTGGGGATGTAAACAACCATGGATATATACAACTGGGGATGTAAACAACAATGGATATATACAACTGGGGATGTATACAAACCATGGAGATATACAACTGGGGATGTAAACAACCATGGATATATACAACTGGGGATGTATACAACCATGGATATATACAACTGGGGATGTAAACAACCATGGATATATAAACACGGGGATGTGATACAAACATGGATATAACAAACTGGGGATGTAAACACCATGGATATATCACAACTGGGGATGTATACAACCATGGATATATAAAACGGGGATTTTGTAAACAACCATGGATATATACAACTGGGGATGTAACAAACTATGGATATTACAACTGGGGATGTATACAACCATGGACTATACACACAACTAGGGATGGTAGACAACCATGGATATATACAAACTGGGGAGTATACAACAGGATATATACAAACTGGGGATGTGAAACAACCATGGTATACACAACCAGGGAATATATACCAACTGGGGATGTATCAACCAGGGAATATATACAACAAACTGGGGGATGTATACAACCATGGTATATACAACCAGGGATATACAAAAACTGGGGATGTATCCAACCATGGATATACACAACCATGGGATATACACAAACTGGGATGTTATACAAACCAGGTATTAAACAACCAGGGATATATACACAACTGGGGATGTATACAACCATGGAGATCTACAACCAGGGAATACACAACCAGGGGATATTACAGAAAACTGGGGGGATGTATACAACCATGGATATGACACAATGGGGATGTATAAACCATGGAATATACAACTGGGGTGTATACAACCATGGATATATACAAACTGGGGATGTAAACAACCAGGGATATAACAAAACAGGGATATATCCAACTGGGGATGTATACAACCATGGATAATATACAACCAGGGATTAGACAACTGGGATGTATACAACCATGGGATATATAAACCAGGGATATACAAAAACTGGGAGTAGACAACCATGGCTATTATCACAACCAGGGATATCACAACTGGGGATGTATACACCATGGATATACACAACCAGGGATATTACACAAACTGGGGATGTATACAACCATGGATAATACAACCAGGGATATATACAACGGGGATGTAGACAACTATGGATATATACAAACCAGGATATACACAACTGGGATTGAAAAACATGGATATACACACCAGGGATTACACAATGGGGATGTATAAACCATGGATCTACACAACCATGGAATACCACAACTGGGGATGTAATAAAACAATTAGATATATACAACCATGGAATTAGACACAAACTGGGGATGTATACAACCAGGGATATACACAAAGGGATATACACACAACTGGGGATGTATAACAAACCATGGAGATACACAAACCAGGAGATACACAACTGGGGATGGATACAACAATAGATATACACAACCAGGGATATACACAACTGGGGAAGGGGGAATGTATAAAAATGGGATATACACAACCCTGGATATTACACAACTGGGGATGTTATACAACCATGGATATACCACAACCAGGGATATACCACAACTGGGGGGATGTATACAACCATGGATAGATACAACCAGGGATATACACAACTGGGGAGGTATACAACCAGGGTATATACAACTGGGATGTATACACAATGGGGATGTATACAACACACATGGATATACCACAACCATGGATATACACAACTGGGGATGTATACAACCATAGATATATACAACCATGCGGGTGTTATGTAAAACACGGGAGGTATACAACCATGGATATATAACAGGGGAATACACAACTGGGGAGTATACAACCATGGATATGAACAACCAGGGATATACCAAACCATGGATATACACAACTGGGGAGTATAAACATAGATATATACAACCCGGTAGATACACAAATGGGATGTATACACCATAGATATACACCAACGGGATATACACAACTGGGGATGTTATAAACATGGATATACACAAACCCTGGGATATACAAACCATGGATATACACAACTGGGGATGTATAAACATAGATATACACAACCAGGGATCTACACAACTGGGGATGTATCTAAACATGGATTATAAACACAACCCGGGATATTACACAACTGGGGAATGTATACAACCATGGATATACACAACCAGGGAATACACAAACTGGGGATGTATACAAACCATGGATATACACACCAGGGATATACACAACTGGGGAGTATACAACCATGGATATATAAACCAGGGATATACACAACTGTTTAAAAGGTCATAAAGTTATTTGTAAAGGATTGACAATAATTTTTCAGCTTTTGTTGAAAGCTAGATAGTAAATTCCCTAATGAATTAAAATTAAACTCACCAACTGGGTGTCTCTGGGTGACATCGTAATATTGCAGCTGCTAAAAATACCTCTGTAAATGCAGAGGACGGCGGACCCAACAGTGCCTCGTATGAAGGTTGAGTTTATAAAATAAATTTTCCTGGGTGATTTGGCATCCTTAGAATTAAAGTATTATAGGGAGGTCCTCTACATTGTAAATTGATTCTATCTATAATATACTGATGTAGACATGCTGGGAGAGTTGGGACATTTGCAATTGCAAACACTTGAGTGGTTTGTTCTGTCGATTGGGGTGGAAATTCAGTGCAATCGAGTATTGACCAATTTTTTCAGAAGAAAATCAGGGAGCAATGGATCGATCGGATGATGGTGGACATTCTGGCCAAACCAAGAGTCTATGGTTTCAAAGGGACTGGCCACACCAAGCTATGTATCAGATACCAATCGAGTTCCCAATCAATCTAATGGAATATTAGTGGTGGGTGTGCGACAGCTCTGGATTCCACCAGGACGATTCAACCAGGAGGCTTTCAACTTTAATGACCTTCACTTTTCATTTTATCTCAGGCCAATATTTATCATTCAAAAATATACAGCTGCCGGTCTATATACTTACAATCTCTCATTCATACAATAAAAATGCGCTGGGGTTAGTAGAGATAGTGGTAGTTTTGGTAGGTGGTTTAGTAGAGAACACAAAGGTACGTATGGGGTGACAGGGACAATTATATGTGATCATAAATGTAAGCGTAATTGTACGGACGCAATTCTAAATCTTGCATCGTTAAAGGCGCAGGATGGCGATACTGCGCCTTTATAATATCTTGTTTAAGTTCTAGTTTCTTGGGTAATTTCAGGGATCCAAAGGCACGTGGTTCAAACTTAAAAATACGGAAGTCCAGCCAAAGCCTTTAATAAATTTACATATCAAAAATCTATATACATCAACAATGTTTACCTTAGTATACCAGTAGAGTCATTTTTAGGGACCAGTCTTTATAATTATCACAGGGGCTCAATTGATATTAGATTGTGATTATGTGAGTCTCTGATAAAAAAAATATCAGATTTAAAATTCCATAAAACAAAATTTCAGGAAAATGCCCGGGAGCAACAACATGCTTTCGTGGTCAAGGTAGTAACATTAGATGTTCAAGCAACAGACTTAACCAAAGAACCGGGTGTTTGTATGTTTTGTTTGGTGTAAAAAGGGATTGGTCCCGTGCAGAGACCAGTAATTGTGGTTAAACCATTATAGGTTAAGCAATAGACTTGTCCAAGAAAGTGGGAACAGGATGACCTCTGCAGAAAGTTGCACATTTAGATGTTTGAGGACTGATAAAATGTGGAAGTAATTTAGAAATGGTAACAATGAACTGGTCGATGAACAACATGGAAAAACTAAAGATCTGGAGACAGAAATAAGGTCATATGGAAACATGTTCACAATAATATTGGTCCAAGAACACATTTAAGGTAGTAACGCAAGTGTTGAGCAATGGACTTGTCCACGAACAGGATGGGGATTGGATGGCCTGTGTAGAGACCAGATCAAGATAGAAAATATAGATGTCTGAGCACTGGAACTGGTGCAAAGAAACAGGATGGGAACAGGCGCGTAGCTGAGCAGAGACCAAGTCAATATGGTACTGGTTAAATGTGTATACCACCAAAGAGCAATGGACTGGTCAAAGAATAGAGGTGGGGAGGAACAAATGGCGAGTATTGTGGCACACGCAGAGACCGGAACAGACAGACTTTATCTGAAGGTCCTTACTACACACACAAACCTTATAATTAGAAAAGTAGAGTAGGCACACTGTGACAATCCATAGCAAATAGTTACTGAGGTTATATGGGTAGGGCACAAGGGATTATTGAAATCCAAAATGCATCCCGTACATTTATCACATTGAAATCCATCTGCCATTCTTGCGGCCCATTGTGATAATTCTATCTAGGTCTGCTGGCAGCACTTGCAACTCATTGGAAGTTCAGCTGCATAGTTTAGTGTCCATCAGCAAAACACAGAGATCCTTTGCTCTCAATGCCCCTTCTAAGTCATTTATAAACAGAATATTAAACCGAAGCGGCCCCCCAGTACAGAACCATGAGGGCATCCACTTAGAAAACTTTATCCAATAGATGCTGGATGATTATCTGTGCACTGCATGCATTCAGGGTTTTTTTGCATTATATTTACATTATTATGATCTATAAAATAAAAAAACGTTTCCAACCATGCCAAGGTGATTTGCAATTTTAGAAGGTCCTAACATTAACCCTTAATTGCTTGTTCTGGGGAAGTAGTTATAATGTTGGTGTTCACAGACTCTACATTACTGAATCTATTGCGTTGATAGTTACTGTGCAGCTTTTACTTTCTCAATCCACTGGCTTTTTAGAGTGATAGAAGAGGCAGTCCATCCAAAATTACTTGAAAGACATAGGACACCAATTAAGGCCCCTGTGTTGGAGGTGCTTACTACCCATGGTTACCACTTGCATGGATGGACTGTGGAGCATGGGTCCTTAAGTAAATTACCGTTTTGTGGAAGTTTGAATAATGCGATGTACCTCACAGTGAGAGGGACAGGTGTGCACGTTTTTGGAGGAAAAGATTAACTATACAACACCATAAAGAAGGTTGCTACTGTCCTGTAGGTCCCATACAATTACAAAACTGTCTGTGTACTTGCAGTCATAATACCATTTTAAACAAAAGGGCCAGTGTTGGGTCATAGTTTGAACGAGTACATTCTATCGTAATTCACAGAATAAAAAGCTTACCACCACCAAGGTATCCCATTCAGAAGGTCTTAGCCTTTAAGTTTTTTCTGAAGGTATTTCTTAATTTTTCCCACTAGATTAGATCACGTGTACAACTGATACCAAAAGAGGGATGTGATACAGTAGGTACGTACACAGGTACATTTTTTTTGTGGTTTTTAAATTTGCAGGGGAAAATTGTTTATTCCACATATGTGTATTAATTCACATAGATCTACCAGTACCATGGTATTGAAAACATGGTACTGTGGGACTGTTGACCACAGTGCATTGTATATGTATAGTTACAGTATTGCATGCTCTGGTGATTTTGGGATAAATATGGCATGTAGGCAGGGGGCAGGAAGTGCACGAGGTTGAATACTGATACGGTATCACCCGCAGTGTGGAGGGGCGGACTACGACGCGTAAAGAGCAGTGTTATGAAGCTGCTATATAAAGTAGAATGGATAACTGGAAGTTTGGAAGTGGTTTTTAGTTAGTTTAAGTTATGTTTTGGGGTGTGTAATTGGTTAGTTTTTTAAGGGTACACTACCTAGATGAGCATTGACAGTTTAAAAGATCCTACCTAGAGGGTAACCGCAATTGAAAGATAATAATAAAGGTTTGTTTTGTTTTTTGTTTTTTTTTTTTAAAGAATTGTACCTGAAAAAATGGCTTTTCCTTAATTTTAATATATAAAATAATACAGTAAGCAGCACTTACTCTGATGGTTGTGTTGTTGCATGACTTCAATCCAGGAATTTGTTTTGCCAAGCTCAAACCCCATGTCACCCAGCCCCCTGCCAGACTATTGACTCTCTGTGAGGGCAAGCATGCTCAGGAACCCTATGAGGCAGCATTGGGTAGAGGGACAGTACCAACTGCACTATTCCAGCAACGCAAAAACTACACATAACAGAAGAGTTTATGATAGTAAAGAAAAACTATGTGTGGTATTAAAGTTTATCAAAAACAGTTTAAACTGAAAAGACTTGGGAAAGGGATATAGGACTGATAATTCCTAACTCCCAAATATTGTTTCTGGGGAGGCACAACCCAAAGGAAAGAAAAGGAATTCGTAAGTCTCCGCTTGGCTTCGCACTATCTTTAATACGTAATATGCAAATTGAAAGTGCTGTAGCTCCTCAACCAAATGATAGGGGAGGTAGGAATAATCAATTACGGACATCCCTGCCCAGGTACGTTCCATTTTTTTAAACAGTTAATTTAAGATAGACTATCCATTTGTTTGCTCCCCCTTCACCCCCCCCTCTTTTTTCTTTATATACTTGGGCCCAGTTTTGTGCCCATTCACCACTCCACATTTTGCTCCAAATCCCCACACCTCCCTTGTCCCAATGTACCATCATCCGCCTTTCCCTTACCCTCCACCCCTTTTTCCCTTTCCTCTTTTTTCCCTTTCTTTTTCCCCCCCCCCCCTTTTTTTCTTCCCCCTCTTTCTTTTTTTCCTCACCACTTTTCCCCTTTTTCATATCACATCCGGTTTTTTCCAATAATGATACTCTTTTCTCTACTTTGTTCCTTTTTTTTTTTTTTTTATGCTGGGACGGGCACTGCAGTTTGAAAGATACTACCTAGAGGGTCACTGCAGTTTTAAATATACTACCTAGAGAGGCATTGCAGTTTGAAAGATACTACCTAGAGGGTCACAGCAATTTGAAAGATACTAAATAGAGGTAAATAGAGGGGCACTGCAGTTTGAAAGATAGTGTACTACATAGAGTGACACTGCAGTTTGAAAGACACAACCTAGAGGGGCATTCTAGTTTGAAAGATACCACCTAGAGGGACACTGACGTTTGAAAGATACCACCTAGAGGGACACTGCAGTTTGAAAGATACTACCTAGAGGGGCACTGCAGTTTGAAAGATACTACCTAGAGGGACACTGCAGTTTGAAAGAAACCACCTAGAGAGCCACTGCAGTTTGAAAGGTACTAGCTAGAGTAGCACTGCAGTTTGAAAGATACCACCTAGAGAGGCATTGTAGTTTGAAAGATACTAGCTAGAGGGTCACTGCAGTTTTAAGATACTAGCTAGAGGGGCACTGCAGTTTGAAAGATACTACCTGGAGGGTCACTGCAGTTTGAAAGATACTACCTAGAGAGGCAGTGCAGTTTGAAAGATACTAGCTAGAGGATCACTGCAGTTTGAAAGATACTACCTAGAGAGGCATTGCAGTTTGAAAGATACCAAATAGAGGGAAATAGAGGGGCACTGCAGTTTAAAAGATACTGTACTACCTAGAGTGACACTGCAGTTTGAAAGACACAACCTAGAGTGACACTGCAGTTTGAAAGATACCACCAAGAGGGACACTGCAGTTTGAAAGATACCACCTAGAAGGGCACTGCAGTTTGAAAGATACTACCTAGAGGGACACTGCAGTTTGAAAGATCGTCACTGCAGTTTGAAAGGACACTACCTAGAGAGGGGAAGTGCAGTTGAAAGATACTAGCTAGAGGGGATCACTCAGTTGAAAGATACTACCTAGAGATGCACATTGCAGTTTGAAAGCTACCAATAGAGGGAAAATAGAGAGGGCACTGCAGTTTAAAAGATATGTACGACCTAGAGTGGACACTGCAGTTGGAAAGACACAAACCTAGAGTGACATGCAGTTGAAAGATACCACCAAGAGGGACACTGCAGGTTGAACGATACACCGAGAAGGGCACTGCAGTTTGAGATACTACCTAGAGGACACTGCAGTTTGAAAGAAAACCCACCCTGGGGCCACTGCAGTTTGAAAGATAAGATAGAGGGCACGCAGTTTGAAAGATTACTACCTAGAGGGTCACTGCGTTTGAAAGGCACTACCTAGAGAGGCATTGCCGTTTAACATATACTACCTAGAGGGTCACCGGCAATTTGAAAGATCCTAAATAAGGGCCGCAGTTTGAAAATACTAAAATAGAGAGGATAGCAGTTGAAAACTATACCTGAGGGGCACTGCAGTTTGAAGAGACTTGTTACTAACCTAGGGGACCTTGCAGTTGAAATATACAAAATAAAGGGCACCGCACTTTGAAAGATACTAAAACGAGGGCACTGCAGTTTGAAAAGATACACCTAGAGGGGCACCACAGTTTGAATGATACTAAATAGAGGAGGTACCGCATTTTGAAAGATACTACCTAGAGGGACACTGCAGTATGAAAATCTCTACCTAGAGGGACACTGCAGTTTGAAAAGATTATATCCTAGAGGGACATGCAGTTTGAAAAGATACTACATAGAGGACACTGCAGTTTGAAAGAACTTACTAGAGGGACACTTGCAGTTTGAAAAAAAAAAAAAGATACTAGATTACGAGGGTCACAAACAGTTTGAAAAATACTCCTAGAAGAGAGCGCAATTTGAAACATATAAATAGAGGGCACCGCAGTTGAAAGATACTAAATAAGAGGGGCACGACAGTTTGAAGACTAAATGAGGGGCGCCGCAGTTTGAAAGATACTAAATAGAGGGGCCACCGCAGTTTGAAGATACTAAATAGAGGGGGCACCGCAGTTGAAAGATTTACTAAATAGAGGGGCACCGCAGATGAAAAGATTTACTAAATAGAGGGCACCCAGTTTGGAAGATACTAAATAGAGGGGCACAGAAAGTTTGATAGATATAAATAGAGGGCCACCGCAGTTTGATAGATACTAAATAGCGGGGCACCGCAAGTTGACATGAAAGGACACTAAATAGAGGGGCACCGCAGTTTGAAAGATACTAAATAGAGGGGCACCGCAGTTTGAAAGATACTAAATAGAGGGGCACCGCAGATTGAAAGATACTAATAGAGGGGGGCACGCAGTTTGAAAGATACGAAATAGAGGGGCACTGCAGTTTGAAAGATTACAAATAGAGGGGCACTTGCGTTTGAAAGTACTACCTAGAGAGGCATTGGGAGTTTGAAAGATACTAGCTAGAGGGTACTGCAGTTTGAAAGATACTACCTAGAGAGGCAGTGCAGTTGAAAGATTACGACCTGGAGGGTCACTGCAGTTTGAAAGATACTACCTAGAGAGGGATTGCGGTTCGAAAGATACTAGCTTGAGGGTCACTGCAATTTGAAAGATTCTAGCTAGAGGGTACTGAGTTAGTTGAAAGTTACTATCTAGAGAGGCATTGCAGTTTGAAAGATACTACCTGGAGGGTCACTGGGCAGTTGAAAGATACTACATAGAGGGTACTGCAGTTTGAAGATACACCTAGACCGGGCACTGGCAGTTTGAAAGAAAACTACTAGAGGGTCACTGCAGTTTGAAAAGATACTCCTAGAGAGCATGAAGTTTGAAATATACTACCTAGAGGGTCCAGAATTTGATAGATACTAAATAGAGGTGGTAATAGAGGGCACTGCAGTTTGAAAGATACTTACTAATGGAGAGTGACAATGCAGTGTGAAAGACAACCTAGAGGGGCATTCTAGTTGAAATATACCACCTAGAGGGACACTGAGGTTTGAAAGATACCACTAGAGGGAACACTGCAGTTCTGAAAGATACTACCTAGATGGGCACTGCAGTTTGAAAGATGAACTAACTAAGGGACACTTGCAGTTAAAAGAAAACCACCTAGCGGAGCCACTGCAGTTTGTGGAAAGGTTCACTAGCTAGAGTAGCCATGCAGTTTGAAGATACTACCTAGAGAGGCCATTTTAGTTTGAAAGATACTAGCTAGAGGGTCACTGCAGTTTGAAAGATACTAGCCAGAGGGTCACTGCAGTTTGAAAGATGCTACCTGGAGGGTCACTGCAGTTTGAAAGATACTACCTAGAGAGGCATTGCAGTTTGAAAGATACCAAATAGAGGGAAATAGAGGGGCACTGCAGTTTGAAAGATACTGTTACTACCTAGAGTGACCACTGCAGTGTGAAAGGGGGAACCCCCCCCCCCCCCACCACATAGAGGGGAACTGCAGTTTGAAAGATACCACTTTTAGAGGGGACACTGCGTTTGAATATACCACCTAGAGGGGCCACGCAGTTTGAAAGAACCTAACTAGAGGGACACTGCAGTTTGAAAGAAGAACCACCTAGAGGGCACTGCAGTTTGAAAGATACTAGCTAGAGGGGCACTGCAGTTTGAAAGATACTACCTAGAGGGTCACCACAATTTGAAAGATACTAAATAAAGGGGCACCGCAGTTTGAAAATTACTAAATAGAGAGCACAGCAGTTGAAAAATAATACCGTAGCAGGGGGGCAACTGCATTTTGAAGATACTGTTACTACCTAGAGGACACTGCAGTTTGAAATATACTACAAACGGGGCACTGCACTTAAAAGATACATAATAAACGAGGGGTACTGCAGTTTGGGAAAGATACACCTAGAGGGGCAGGCACCACTGTTTGAAAGTATAAATAGAGGGTCACTGCCAGTTTGAAAGATAACTACCTAGAAGAGGCATTTCAGTTTGAAAACATACTAGTTAGAAGGGTTACTGCGTTTGAAAGATACTACTGAGGGGCTATTGCAGTTTGAAGATACTACCTGCGGGGTTAATGCAGTTTGAAGTACTACCTAGAGAGGGATGCGTGTGAAAGATCTAGTAGAGGGTCAACTGCAGTTTAAAAGATTCTAGCTAGAGGGTCACTGCAGTTTGAAAGATTTACTTTAGAGAGGCATTGCAGTTTGAAAGTCTTACCGGAGGGTCCTGCAGTTTGAAAGATACTAGCTAGAGGGTTTTGCAGTTTGAAAGACTAGCTTACCTAGAGGGACACTGCCAGTTTGAAAGATACTACCTAGAGGGGCACTGCAGTTTGAAAGATACAACCTAGAGGGACACTGCATTTGAGAAAACACCTAGAGAGCCACTGCAGTTTGAAAGGTACTAGCTAGAGTAGCACTGCAGTTTGAAAGATACCACTAGAGAGGCATGTAGTTTGAAAGATATAGCTAGAGGGTCACTGCAGTTTAAGATACTAGCTAGAGGGTCACTGCAGTTTGAAAGATACTACTGGGTCATGCAGGTTGAAAGATACTACCTAGAGAGGCAGTGCAGTTTGAAAGATACTAGCTAGAGGATCACTGCAGTTTGAAAGATACTAACGAGAGGACTTGCAGTTTGAAAGATACCAAATAGAGGGAAATAGAGGGACACTGCAGTTTAAAAGATACTGTACTACCTAGAGTGACACTGCATTTGAAAGACACAACCTAGAGGGACACTGCAGTTTGAAAGATACCACCTAGAAGGGCACTGCAGTTTGAAAGATACTACTAGAGGGACACTGCAGTTTGAAAGAAACCACTAGAGGGCCACTGCAGTTTGAAAGTACTAGCTAGAGGGGCACTGCAGTTTGAAAGATACTACCTAGAGGGTCACTGCAGTTTGAAAGACACTACCTAGAGGCTTTGCAGTTTAAAATATACTACCTAGAGGGTCACCGCAATTTGAAAGATACTAAATAAAAGGGCACCGCAGTTTGAAAATACTAAATAGAGAGGACAGCAGTTTGAAAAATACTACCTAGAGGGGCACTGCAGTTTGAAAGATACTGTACTACCTAGAGGGACACTGCAGTTTGAAATATACAAAATAAAGGGGCACCACACTTGAAAGATACTAAAAAGAGGGGCACTGCAGTTTGAAAGATACTACCTAGAGGGGCACCACAGTTTGAATGATACTAAATAGAGGGGCACCGCATTTTGAAAGATACTACCTAGAGGGACACTGCAGTATGAAAGATTCTACCTAGAGGGACACTGCAGTTTGAAAGATACTACCTAGAGGGACACTGCAGTTTGAAAGTAATACCTAGAGGACACTGCGTTTGAAGATACTACCTAGAGGGGCACCGCAGTTTCTGTGGCTGCTAAAATATCCACCACAGACAGGATGACTTTAGGAGGGTGGCAAAATTCAATTCATTAGCCAGGACTCATGTCTGGATGGGTCAAATAGAGGGCAACGCAGTTTGAAAGATACTAGCTAGAGGGTCACTGCAGTTTGAAAGATACTACCTAGAGGGTCACTGCATTTTGAAAGATACTACCTAGAGGGTCACTGAGTTTGAATGACACTACCTAGAGGGACGCTACAGTTTGAAAGATACTACCTAGAGGGACACTGCAGTTTGAAAGATACTACCTAGAGGGTCATGCAGTTTGAAAGATACTACCTAGAGAGGCATTGCAGTTTGAAAAGATACCAAATAGAGGGAAATAGAGGGACACTGCAGTTTAAAAGATACTGTACTACCTAGAGTGACACTGCAGTTTGAAAGACACAACCTAGAGGGACACTGCAGTTTGAAAGATACCACCTAGAAGGGCACTGCAGTTTGAAAGATACTAGCTAGAGGGGCACTGCAGTTTGAAAGATACTACTAGAGGGTCACTGCAGTTTGAAAGACACTACCTAGAGAGGCAGTTGCAGTTTAAAATATACTACCTAGAGGGTCACCGCAATTTGAAAGATACTAAATAAAGGGGCACCGCAGTTTGAAAATACTAAATAGAGAGGAGCAGTTTTAAAATACTACCTAGAGGGGCACTGCCGTTTGAAAGATACTTTACCTAGAGGGACACTGCAGTTTGAAATATACAAAATAAGGGCACCACACTTTGAAAGATACTAAAAAGAGGGCACTGCAGTTTGAAAGATACTACTAGAGGGCCACAGTTTGAATGATACTAAATAGAGGGCACCGCATTTGAAAGATACTACCTAGAGGGACACTGCAGTATGAAAGATTCTACCTAGAGGGACACTGCAGTTTGAAAGATACTACCTAGAGGGACACTGCAGTTTGAAAGATACTACCTAGAGGGACACTGCAGTTTGAAAGATACTACCTAGAGGGACACTGCAGTTTGAAGATCTACCTAGAGGGGCACCGCAGTTCTGGGCTGCTAAAATATCCACCACAGACAGGGATGACCTTAGGAGTGGTGGCAAAATTCATTCATAGCCAGGACTTCCATGTCTGGATGGTCAAATAGAGGGGCAACGCAGTTTGAAAGATACTAGCTAGAGGGTCACTGCAGTTTGAAAGTATAACTAGAGGGATCACTGCATTTTGAAAGATACTACCTAGAGGGTCACTGCAGTTGAATGACACTACTAGAGGGACACTACAGTTTGAAAGATACTATCTAGAGGGACACTGCAGTTTGAAAGATACTACCTAGAGGGTCACTGCAGTTTGAAAGATACTACCTAGAGGGTCACTGCAGTTTGAATGACATTACCTAGAGGGACACTGCAGTTTGAAAGATACTACCTAGAGGGACACTGCAGTTTGAAAGAAACCACCTAGAGGGCCACTGCAGTTTGAAAGATACTAGCTAGAGGGGCACTGCAGTTTGAAAGATACTACCTAGAGGGTCCTGCAGTTTGAAAGACACTACCTAGAGAGGCAGTGCAGTTTGAAAGATACTAGCTAGAGGATCACTGCAGTTTGAAAGATACTACCTAGAGAGGGCTGCAGTTTGAAAGTACCAAATAGAGGGAAATAGAGGGGCACTGCAGTTTAAAAGTACTGTACTACCTAGAGTGACACTGCAGTTTGAAAGACACAACCCTAGAGTGGACACTGCAGTTTGAAAATACCACCAAGAGGGACACTGCAGTTTGAAAGATACCACCTAGAAGGGCTCACTGCAGTTTGAAAGATACTACCTAGAGGGACCTGCAGTTTGAAAGAAACCACCTAGAGGCCACTGCAGTTGAAAGATACTAGCTAGAGGGGCACTGCAGTTTGAAAGATACTACCTAGAGGGTCACTGCAGTTTGAAAGACACTACCTAGAGAGGCATTGCAGTTTAAAATATACTACCTAGAGGGTCACCGCAATTTGAAAGATACTAAATAAAGGGGCACCGCAGTTTTGAAAATACTAAATAGAGAGGCACAGCAGTTTGAAAAATACTACCTAGAGGGGCACTGCAGTTTGAAAGATACTGTACTACCTAGAGGGACACTGCAGTTTGAAATATACAAAATAAAGGGGCACCGCACTTTGAAAGATACTAAAAAGAGGGGCACTGCAGTTTGAAAGATACTACCTAGAGGGGCACCACAGTTTGAATGATACTAAATAGAGGGGCACCGCATTTTGAAAGATACTACTACCTAGAGGGACACTGCAGTATGAAAGATTCTACATAGAGGACACTGCAGTTTGAAAGATAACCTAGAGGACACTGCAGTTTGAAAGATACTACCTAGAGGGACACTGCAGTTGAATGACATTACCTAGAGGGACACTGCAGTTTGAAAGATACTAGCTAGAGGGTCACAACAGTTTGAAAAATACTACCTAGAGAGAGCTGCAATTTGAAAAATACTAATATGAGGGTGCACCGCAGTTTGAAAGATACTAAATAGAGGGGCACCGCAGTTTGAAAGACACTAAATAGAGGGGCGCCGCAGTTTGAAAGATACTAAATAGAGGGGCACCGCAGTTTGAAAGATTAATAGAGGGCACCGCAGTTTGAAAGATACTAAATAGAGGGGCACCGCAGATTGAAAGATACTAAATAGAGGGCACCGCAGTTTGAAAGATACTAAATAGAGGGGCACCGCAGTTTGATAGATACTAAATAGAGGGGCACCGCAGTTTGATAGATACTAAATAGAGGGGCACCGCAGTTTGAAAGACATAATAGAGGGGCACCGCAGATTGAAAGATACTAAATAGAGGGGCACCGCAGTTTGAAAGATACTAAATAGAGGGGCACCGCAGATTGAAAGATACTAAATAGAGGGCACCGCAGTTGAAAGATACTAAATAGAGGGGCACTGCAGTTTGAAAGATACTATAGAGGGGCACTGCAGTTTGAAAGATACTACCTAGAGAGGCATTGGAGTTTGAAAGATACTAGCTAGAGGGTTACTGCAGTTTGAAAGATACTACCTAGAGAGGCTGCAGTTTGAAAGATAATACCTGGAGGTCACTGCAGTTTGAAAGATACCACCTAGAGAGGATTGCGGTTCGAAAGATACTAGCTGGGGTCACTGCAATTTGAAAGATTCAAAGATACTAGCTAGAGGGTTACTGCAGTTTGAAAGATACTAGCTAGATGGGCACTGCAGTTTGAAAGATACTACCTAGAGGGTCACTGCAGTTTTGGGCACTGCAGTTTGAAAGATACTACCTAGAGGGTCACTGCAGTTTTAAATATACTACCTAGAGAGGCATTGCAGTTTGAAAGATACTACCTAGAGGGTCACAGCAATTTGAAAGATACTAAATAGAGGTAAATAGAGGGGCACTGCAGTTTGAAAGATAGTGTACTACATAGAGTGACACTGCAGTTTGAAAGACACAACCTAGAGGGGCATTCTAGTTTGAAAGATACCACCTAGATGGACACTGACGTTTGAAAGATACCACCTAGAGGGACACTGCAGTTTGAAAGATACTACCTAGAGGGGCACTGCAGTTTGAAAGATACAACCTAGAGGGACACTGCAGTTTGAAAGAAACCACCTAGAGAGCCACTGCAGTTTGAAAGGTACTAGCTAGAGTAGCACTGCAGTTTGAAAGATACCACCTAGAGAGGCATTGTAGTTTGAAAGATACTAGCTAGAGGGTCACTGCAGTTTGAAAGATACTAGCTAGAGGGTCACTGCAGTTTGAAAGATACTACCTGGAGGGTCACTGCAGTTTGAAAGATACTACCTAGAGAGGCAGTGCAGTTTGAAAGATACTAGCTAGAGGATCACTGCAGTTTGAAAGATACTACCTAGAGAGGCATTGCAGTTTGAAAGATACCAAATAGAGGGAAATAGAGGGGCACTGCAGTTTAAAAGATACTGTACTACCTAGAGTGACACTGCAGTTTGAAAGACACAACCTAGAGGGGCACTGCAGTTTGAAAGATACCACCAAGAGGGACACTGCAGTTTGAAAGATACCACCTAGAAGGGCACTGCAGTTTGAAAGATACTAGCTAGAGGGGCACTGCAGTTTGAAAGATACTACCTAGAGGGTCACCCCTAGAGTGATTTTCAACTGCGTGTGACTCTATATTTAGTATTTTCAAACTGCGGTGCCCCTTTATTAGTATCTTTCAAATTGCGTGACCCTATGGTAGTATATTTAAAACTGCATGCCTCTTAGGTAGTGTCTTCAAACTGCAGTGACCCTCTAGTAGTATCTTTCAAACTGCAGTGCCCCTCTAGCTAGTATCTTTCAAACTGCAGTGGCCCTACTAGGTGGTTTCTTTCAAACTGCAGTGTCCCTCTAGGTAGTATCTTTCAAACTGCAGTGCCCTTCTAGGTGGTATCTTTCAAACTGCCAGTTGTCCTCTGTGGTGGTATCTTTCAAACTGCAGTGTCCCTCTAGGTTGTGTCTTTCAAACTGCAGTGTCACTCTAGTCCAGTACAGTATCTTTAAACTGCAGTGCCCCTCTATTCCCTCTATTTGGTATCTTTCAAACTGCCAATGCCTCTCTAGGTAGTATCTTTCAAACTGCAGTGATCTCTAGCTAGTATTCTTCAAACTGCACTGCCTCTCTAGGTATTATCTTTCAAACTGCAGTGACCCTCCAGTAGTATCTTCAAACTGCAGTGAGACCCTCTAGCTAGTATCTTTCAAACTGCAGTGACCCTCTAGCTTAGTATCTTTCAAACTACAATGGCCTCTTCTAGGTAGCTCAGGTTATGATATTCAAAGCAGTGCTACTCTAGCTAGACCTTTCAACTGCAGTGGCTCTCTAGGTGGTTTCTTTCAACTGCAGTGTCCCTCTAGTTGTATCTTTCAACTGCAGTTGCCATCTAGGTAGTATCTTTCACACTTCAGTGTCCCTCTAGGTGGTATCTTTCAAACGTCAGTGTCCATCAGGTGGTATCTTTCAAACTGAATGCCCCTCTAGTTGTGTCTTTTCAAACTGCAAGTGTCACTCTATGTAGTACACTTCTTTCAAACTGCAGTGCCCCTCATTTACCTCTATTAGATCTTTCAAATTGCTGTGACCCTCACGGTAGTATCTTTCAAACTGCAATGCCTCTCTAGGTAGTATATTTAAACTGCAGTGACCCTCTAGGTAGTATCTTTCAAACTGCAGTGCCCGTCTAGCTAGTATCTTTCAAACTGCAGTAACCCTCTAGCTAGTATCTTTCAAACTGCAGTGACCCTCCAGGTAAGTATCTTTCAAACTGCAATGCCTCTCTAGATAGTATCTTTCAAACTGCAGTGACCCTCTAGCTCAGAATCTTGTAAACTGCAGTGACCCTCTAGCAGTATCTTTCAACCGCAAGTCCCTCTCTAGGTAGTATCTTTCAAACTGCATAGTACCCCCGGTAGGTAGTATCTTCAAACTGCAATGCCTCTCTAGGTAGTATCTTTCAACTGCGTAGTAACCCTCTAGCTATATGTTTCAAACTGAAATGCCTCTAGGTAGTAGTATCTTTCAAACTGGAGTGACCCTCTATTAGTATCTTTCAAACAGTGGTGCCCCTCTAGGTAGTATCTTTCAACTGCAGTGACCCCTCTTTTTAGTATCTTTTAAAGTGCAGTGCCCCTTTATTGTAGTATATTTCAAACTGCAGTGTCCCTCTAGGTAGTACCAGTATCTTTTCAAAATGAGTGCGGCCCTCTAGGTATTATTTTTCAAACTGCTGTGCCTCTCTATTTGTATTTTCAAACTGCGGTTGCCCCTTTATTTAGTATCTTTCAAATTTGGAATGTCTATTATACCTATACGCGTGTAAATATCGAATTCTCGAATCCGCGAGTAAAATGTCTATTATACCAATACGCGAGTAAATATCGAATGATCGGCGTGCGGCTGCGCCCGGGGAGGGGCGCACCCCCTCCCCGGCAACCCCTCCAAGCCCCCCGCCCCGGCCGCATCCCGGGGGAGGGGAAGGGAGGGAGCCTGGGAGGGGTGGAGGCTCCCTCCACGGGGCCCTGAGAAGGGCCTTTTGGGGCTTAGGGGGTCCCGCAGCTCGAACCGGGACCCCCCCCCCCTCCCGGCCTTGTAAGCCTTTGCGGCACTTCAAGTGCCCTTGCTCTCGACAAGAGCCCTTTGGGGCTTAAGGGGTCCCGCAGCTCGACCCGGGACCCCCCTCCCCGGCCCTTATAAGGCCCTTGCGGCACTGACAAGTGCCTTTGGCGGGGGTCCCCGCACTCGAACCGGGACCCCCAGTGCGGCTCTTAAAAGAGCCCTTGGGCGGCGTCTTCTTTCTTCCAGTCCCGGCGACACCAGCTCTGCTGAGGCCGCTGACCCCCGAGAGGTACCCCTGCGGGCGCCGGCGACCTCAACGAGGCCGATGTTGCCGCGCCTTGACCCGACGCGACGTCTTCGGGCTGGCGACACACCAACCCCACTCAGGTCGCCGATGCCAGCCGGCTCACTGCGGCCGCCAGTGAGCCCGCTGGCACCGCCGGCCCATCGTGAGCGGAGCCGAGTGTTGTCGCGCTTCTTTCTCAGCCATTCTATGCGATGGCATCTAAGTTCCGCGGCGGAAAGCTCCTCTTTATATAGGTTTGCAGAAATCCATAATCCGTTTCTGATTGGTCATTTTTTAATACTTGCTTTACATTAACCAGTCTGCCTGGCATCGGCGACCTGAGTGGGTTGGTGTCGCCAGCCCGAAGACGTTGCCCAAGGGCTCTTTTAAGAGCCGCACACTGGGGGTCCCGGTTCGAGTTGCAGGACCCCCGCCAAAGGCACTTGTCAGTGCCACAAGGGCCCTTATAAGGGCCGGGGAGGGGGGTCCCGGTTCGAGCTGCGGACCCTTAAGCCCCAAAAGGCTCTTGTCAGAGCCGCAAGGGCACTTGTAAGTGCCGCAAGGCCCTTACAAGGGCCGGGGAGGGGGGGTCCCGGTTCGAGCTGCGGGACCCCCTAAGCCCCAAAGGCCCTTCTCAGGGCCCCGTGGAGGGAGCCTCCACCGGAGGGTTGGGGTGGCCGCCGGGTGGGCCCCCCGCGGTTCCCCTCCCGGCACTGCCGGGGGCGGGGGGCTTGTAGGGGTTGCCGGGGGAGGGGTGCGCGGGGGGGTGGGGGGCTGGGGGGCGCGAGCCACGCCGTGCGTGCGTGCGCGCTTCCCGGCAGCCCCTCCTAGCCGTCCCGTCGCGGATGGCGCAGGATGGGCGAGGGGTACTGCTGGAAGCGGCGGGTGGTCTCCCCGCCGCGCGGGGGTGTGGCGGTGGACGTGTCTCCCGGACGGTGCGACCACCCGCCGCGGGTTGCCTGCCCATCCCGCCGCGGGAGGCTAGTATTGGCTGACTTCGCCACCTTCAAGGTGGCGAAGTAAAACAGCGACTAGCCGAGCGAACCAGTACCGCCGCCTTTATAAATAGAAGCGGCGGTAACAGTAAGTATCGCCGCGAGGTTAATGCTTCGTTAACTTTTCGCGGCCGTTTTCGGACTTTTATAATCGCGTTAAACGCGATTTATGCGTTAATGTCCGCGAAAACGGCCGCGAAAAGTTAACGAACCTTTATAAATATGCCCCTAATTTTTCAAAACTTGTGCTAACCTATTCAATATCGGTTAGCGTGAGTTTAACCCCTAAATTTTGCGCACGGTGCGTTGGTAAATAAGGTCAAAGTATTTATTGGACAATGCAGAGAAGACTGAAGTCTCTTACACACATTAAATGCTCTCAAATCAAAAGTCTGACCTGTTCAGCCAATCATCTAGCTGCTCCTGTTACTGAAAAGGAAGGAAAAAACTGTCCTTACTCCTTATAAAGCCAACAACTCATGTAATAAATACACAAGAAACATTTTCTTATTGGGATAGCAACAGCTTTATTTACCAATTTGCAAAATTTAAGTATGGCTTGCACTTAATTTTCCTCATTTACCTTATTAACCACCAGCTGTAGCTCAAAACTGAATGTCAACCTCTTTTTATTAGAGGGCATGTAACAGATCTGACCTTTTTGTACCCACCAAGGACATACCCACCATGCTGTGTCAAATTTACCTCTGTAGCCTAATCTAGGGAGGAAGGGGGAGGGTGACTTTCCTTGCTGCAGTTTACCAAAATGGTGAATTACTGGCATGTTATGGACTCCACCGAGGCTTGTTTGTGTAACTTGGGGTCAGGCCACCGCGCCCATGAAGCAAGTTGAAAATCCAGCAGTGATCCTGTCCATAGGGGTCAATGGCAGCACGATTCCAATCCCTGGTTGTGCCATATTGTAATGAGTTTCGCAACAGAAACATATGCTCATGGCACCGCTCCCCAATAGTGACGCTCCTGTCTGTGGTTGTGGGCATGGTTTAGAGTAATTTGTGACCTTCTGTGATGGAGCACCAGGGTCTTTATTATTGTTATATAATTAATTTTATGTAAGGGAGAGTGTGGTTCCAGTCTTTAAAATAATACACACATTGTTTTATCCAGGCACCACCTCTCCCAGTGTTATACCCAATGTAAGCAATATATGTAAACTGTATCAAGCACACTGCTGGGAATATGCAGTAGTCCTTTGTCCACAAGATGGCTCAATGGGTAAAACTTCTGGGACTGCCTGTCGTAAATTAATATAGTCTGGTGCCAACACGTCTGGCCTTTAGGTTGAGTTGTGTAATTGCTGATAGTTCTGCTGTTCATTAAGTCTGATGATTGGCTGCTGGTTGAACGTTGGTCATTTGCACTTCAGAGGGTATGTAGGTAAAAAGAGCAGCCTTAGCCCACTAAATCGAACAGATAGGATACATGCTTAGGCAGTGCCTAGCAGCCCAGAGCTGTAAACCACTACACTGCCCCTTAGCTTGAGAGCAAGGGACCCAGGAAGGCAAAATCAGACCAGGAAAACTAGCAGCAGCCCAGAAGTTTGGAACCAAGGCAGTGGAGCCCAGAGATCCCAGGAACTGCATCCCTAGGACAGTGCTTGCTTGGTAGGATAAGGTTGTGCTTGATACTGGGGTGTATTAATAAAGCTCCTTCAATTGTAAAAGAGCTTGTGTGGCCTGGTTTGCCTTATTTCCCACAACCTCACACAAAGCATCCTGTGACGCTTTCGGTGGGGTCCCTCTGGCTCACAGGCCCTCCTGCAGTTCAGGTCTCTCCCTCTGGTAGTTAACCCCAACATCCTCCCCAGAAGGTTTCATAGAGGTAAATATAGAAATTCTCAGCGCACAAAGGGGGTTAATGCAATAAAAGGTGCAAAAGTTTACTCAATCTGCAGTAACTAATCGGATATTACCTTACTGCAATAACCCATTTAAAAGCTAACACCCCACCTAAACAATTCTAATGCACACAGGGAGGTAGGAACAAGCTCTTCTAACTCCCTGTCAATAATAGTTTCCCCTGACACTTATAAGATTGCTTTAGTTTCCCTTTAAGGAGTCTTGTTGCTACCAAAATCCGACCATGTAGCTTGTGAGAACAAGAACATACAGCATTCCCCCTTTTGGTTGGACGGTGTATATTGTGCAGTCAGCAAGGCAGCCGATGACATCTGGAAATTCCATAAGGTAATGTGTTTATCATCTGTCTGGTTACTCCTGATAAATCCCTCAGGAGAGAATCCATGTTGTGCTCATCAATGATTTGTAGGTCACATCTTATCGCCACCCTAGTTCCATGGGTGGAGGAAGCAACAGAGATATAAATTATAAAACAAGAATCAGAAACACATGGTGGCGGTCTCTGTCGCCAACTGCCTCTCACCAAGTCGCTGATCAACTGGGACCCACGGTCCAGGTTTTTCAATTAAAAGGCTAAGCTTAGAGAAACAAGGTTTCAAAATGCAGTGTGGGCCTACAGGGAAGATAAAAAGTTCCATAATCCAAATAAACAGGAACGTCAAGAAACGTGGAGGGAACCTATGGCTTTGATCATTACCCTCTACCTTATAATGTCCAAACCCGCCATCTGATTTTACTTTAAGAGACGAGTCTGCTGTACGGCTTTCAAAATTGAATGGAAATCTAAAGGGGGGGAATAAAAAAGTATTAGAACTAATCTCCATTGGGAAGTAATACAACGTCCTTGGGAAGGATAAAATAAAATGGATATTTTAAAGTTTTCCATCCCGTGTGGCCAATGTGTTTTTCTTAATAAAGTGTTTTCTCAGCTGAAATCTCGCTGTGATATTTTGTTTCTTTGGAATTCCTTAGAAATGTCTGGAGGGGACATTCAATCAATCCTGGTGTTTGAACAATCAGAGAGAGTGCAAGAAAAACATCTACTGTAAATAAGAACAAAAGGGACACGGGTATATGAGAGATTTGAGAATGTGACCCATCTGGGCTCATCTAGTAATCCAATAAACTTTATTCAACTGTAAATAAACTGGAAAGGGAGACTATAGGGATTGAGGCGCCCAATGACTTCTGATGACTTTCATAGGATAGGAGGCTGAATGAAGATCCCTTAAATGGTGGAAATTTGCACAATTTACACTCTATGATCCATCTTTGATTGGACATTTTTTTAGATTAATTAAAATGTAGCAAAAACTTTACGTAGCCAGTAAAGTATCATCAGTAAAAGGAAGGGAACAAATTCAGCTGGTGCAAACTATATAAAATGAAGTCCCCTGCTTTAATCCCCCACTCACTTAAAGGGCATGTCCACCCTAAAATAAAGTTTGCTTAGAAATGTTCAGGCAATTGCGCCGCACACCAGGAAGGAGCAGCGAGGGATTGGGTCAGGTAATGAACTTCAAGGGCATCTTTGAAACTTAAGGATAATGTGAAACCTTGGTTTTGGGGGGTGTTAAACTTTTCTAAGCTGACTTTATTTTAGGCTGGACCATGCCCTTTAAAATTACTCTGAGTGCGGACCTAAACCCACTAGTACTAACCCCTGGTTTCAACTTTTAAGTCCTGTACTTACTGATCTAGCAGTTTTGTTCCCCACCAGGGTATTTTTAAGGGCCAAACAAGAAGATTGGAGCTGAGGTGAGTATAGTTGTCCTCAGTTTGATTAATCCCTTTTAATAGTTTATCAACACTTGTCTAGTGTTTCCATCAATTACTATTTTAGGTGAAATAAAAATGCTATTTTTCTGTTTCAACCTATCCCTATTGATAGGGTATATTAGGTACCTGGATAGTGTCCCCATGTTTCACCCTATCCCTATTGATAGTATATATTAGGTACCTGGATAGTGTCCCTGTTGTTTCACCCTATCCCTATTGATAGTATATATTAGGTAACCTGGATAGTGTCCCTGTGTTTCACCCTATCCCTATTGATAGGGTATATTAGGTACCTGGATAGTGTCCCCGTGTTTCACCCTATCCCTTTTGATAGAATATATTAGGTACCTGGATAGTGTCCCCATGTTTCACCCTATCCCTATTGATAGTATATATTAGGTACCTGGATAGTGTCCCTGTGTTTCACCCCCTATCCCTATTGATAGTACTATTAGGTACCTATATTGGTCCCTTGTTTTCCCCCTATCCTATTGATAGTACATATTAGGTACCTGGATATTGTCCCTGTGTTTCACCCTATCCCTATTGAAGTACATATTAGTTTCCTGGATAGTGTCCCTGTGTTTTCACCTATCCCTATTGATAGTATATATTAGGTACCTGGATACTGTCCCTGTTTTCACCCCTATCCCTATTGATGGTATATATTAGGTACCTGGATAGTGTCCCTGTGTTTCACACACCCTATCCCTATTGATAGGGTATATTAGGTACCTGGATAGTGTCCCCATGTTTCACCCTATCCCTATTGATAGTATATTATAGGTACCTGGATACTGTCCCTGTGTTTCACCCTATCCCTATTGATAGTATATATTAGTACCTGGATAGTGTCCCTGTGTTTCAACCCTATCCCTATTGATAGTATATATTAGGTACCTGGATAGTGTCCCCATGTTTCAACCCTATCCCTTTTGATGGTATATATTAGGTACCTGGATAGTGTCCCCGTGTTTCACATCACACCCTATCCCTATTAATAGTATATATTAGATACCTGGATAGTGTCCCCGTGTTTCACCCTCCTATCCCTATTGATAGTAATATATTAGGTACCTGGATAGTGTCCCTGTGTTTCACCCTATCCCTATTATAGTATATATTAGATACCTGGATAGTGTCCCATGTTTCACCCCTATACCTATTGATAGTATTATTAGATACCTGGATAGTGTCCCCGTGTTTCACCCCTATCCCTATTAATAGTATATATTAGGTACCTGGATATTGTCCCTGTGTTTCACCCTCCCTATTGATAGTACATATTAGTACCTGGATAGTGTCCCTGTGTTTCACCCTATCCCTATTGATAGTACATATTAGGTACCTGGATAGTGTCCCGTGTTTTCAACCCTATCCCTTTTTGATAGAATATATTAGTACCTGATAGTGTCCCATGTTTCATCACACCCTATCCCTATTGATGATATATTAGGTACCTGGATAGTGCCCTGTGTTCACCCTATCCCTATGATAGTATATTAGGTACCTGGATAGTGTCCCTGTGTTTCACCCTATCCCTATTGATAGTACTATTAGGTACCTGGATAGTGTCCCTGTGTTTCACCCTATCCCTATTGATAGTACAATATTAGGTTCCTGGATAGTGTCCCTGTGTTTTCACACCCTATCCTATTGATAGTAATATTAGGTACCTGGATACTGTCCCTTGTTTTCACCCTATCCCTATTGATGTAATATTAGGTACCTGGATATGTCCCTGTGTTTCACCCTATCCCTATTGATAGGGTATATTATTAGGTACCTGGATAGTGTCCCCTGTTTCACCCTATCCCTATTGATAGTATATATTAGGTACCTGGATACTGTCCCTGTGTTTCACCTATCCCTATTGATAGTATATATTAGGTACCTGGATAGTGTCCCTGTGTTTCACCCTATCCCTATTGATAGTATATATTAGGTCCCTGGATAGTGTCCCCATGTTTCACCCTATCCCTTTGATGGTATAATATTAGGTACCTGGATAGTGTCCCCGTGTTTTCACCCTATCCCTATTAATGTATATATTATATACCTGGATAGTGTCCCCGTGTTTCATCACCCCTATCCCCTATTGATAGTATATATTAGGTACCTGGATAGTGTCCCTGTGTTTCACCCCCACCCTATCCCTATTTATGTATATATTAGATACCTGGATAGTGTCCCCATGTTTTCACCCTCATACCTATACCTATTGATAGTATATATTAGATACCTGGATAGGTCCCCGTGTTTCCACCCTATCCCTATTATAGTATATATTAGGTACCTGGATAGTGTCCCTGTGGTTCATCACCCTATCCCTATTATAGTATTATTTAGATACCTGGATAGTGTCCCTGTGTTTCCACCCTATCCCTATTAATATATATATTAGGTACCTGGATAGTAGGTCCCAGTGTTTCATCACCCTATCCCTATTGATAGTATATTAGGTACCTGGATAGTGTCCCCGGTTTTTCACCCTATCCCTATTGATTTAGATGTAATAGAATTGGTACCTGGATAGTGTCCCTGTGTTTCACCCTATCCCTATTGATAGTATATATTAGGTACCTGGATAGTGTCCCTGGTTTCATCCCACCTATCCCTATTGATAGTATATATTAGGTACCTGGATAGTGTCCCTGTGTTTCAACCCTATCCCTTTGATAGTAATAAATTAGGTACCTGGATAGTGTCCCTGGTTTCACCCTATCCCTATTGATAGTAATAATTAGGTTTCCTGTATAGTGTCCCTGTGTTTTCACCCTATCCCTATTGATAGTATAAATTAGGTACCTGATAGTGTCCCTTGTTTCACCCTATCCCTATTGATAGTATAAATTAGTTACCTGGATAATGTCCCTGTGTTTACTCACCCTATCCCTATTGATAGTATAATTAGGTACCTGATAGTGTCCCTGTGTTTCACCCTATCCCTTTGATAGTATATATTAGGTACCTGGATAGTGTCCCCGTGTTTCACACCTATCCCTATTGTAGTATAAATTAGTACTGATATGTCCCTGTGTTTCACCCTATCACCCTATGTGTAGTATAAAGAGGTACCTGGAATTCCCCGTGTTTCACCCTATCCCTATTAATAGTATATATTAGGTACCTGGATAGTGTCCCTGTGTTTCACCCTATCCCTATTGATGGTATATATTAGGTAACTGGATAGTGTTTACCCCCCCATCAGGGTTGTTAGGGAAGGTACCTACAATTTCACATTTCAGAAACCCCTGACAGGTAAGTAATATGTGCAGTAATGTATTCTCTTAAAATGATACATAAGCATATTGAAGTATTGTTTAACTGAGTTTGCCATTCCTGATTGACGGGTAATGACAGATAATAATCAGGAAATGTGATATTTTAGGCCTCATGCCCAGAGCACTGAACAGCCCAAGAAAATCAAAAATGGTGGAATGCGACAATCGTTTCTCAGCAGGCTTAAAGCATTTCTTAAATAGTCTGGTTCCATACATGGAAATGCCCGAGAACAAAATACAGAGTTTTCTAGTAATTCGTCAGTTGACATCTCAGCTTTGACTGTGTCACCACTGTATCTGCAATTAGTTTTAAAATGTCTGGTATGTACTTGAACATATTTCCTAGAAGAACTTTTTACATTTCCAGAACCTTCCTACAGGAATAGTTTTTCCAGCCAAAGATATAACTCAAAACAGATCAAACCCCCCAGTACTAATATATCTGAGAAGATTTGATACTACGGCAAGTGTGTGTAAAATTAATAATTCACACGTTTTGAAGGTGTATGCCCCATTTGCAACAAATGCTTATTAATTGTAATCTAAAGACCTTTCATAATATCAAAATATGGAATGTTTACATATAGGGAATTTGCTTATTTTCTTCAAGCCTTAAATAAAGGGACACTATATTGAAAAAAAAGACTTTCCTGATCTTAATCAATAAATAAATAAGTGTAAGTAGCAGTTACTCTGAGGTGCGCGTTTTGCTGCATGCCTTTAATCCAGCACATGTTTTGCTCAGGAGCAGAATCCCCCTCCCTTTTAACCACTCCCACTATCCTGACCTGACTTTTTTCATACAAACCAAATAGGGGGAAATTCAACAACAACAACAAAATATTATACAGGTGGTGGTTAGGATTATAATAGTTTCCAGTAATGGTTAATTTAACTTTTTTTTCAGTAAGATGCCTTTTAAAACAATGTTTGGAATCGGGTTAACACTGACAAATATCGTATTGCTGAGTACTGTAGTTGGATTGTTTTTAAACCATTGTTTTTTGTGGAGCTAAACAACTGATTATTCCCATCTGAACCTCTAGGTGTCTCTAAATAAGTCCGCATGAAAAATCCTCAAAGTCTCAACTTTCTGCTTCCTAATCTCTCTCTCACAGGAAGTCAAAAAATATTCCCTCATATTGGCCGCAGCACCCCTTGCCCACCTAGACGCCTAACACCCCTGCCCCAGGCCCACCCCACCCACACTGACTGAATCACCTGATGTCAAATTTGTTCACCTACTTGATCACGAAACTGACCCTCCACCAAGTTAGGGAAATAATATATCATAACCTCCTTATGCATTAAAGGGTCACTGTACTCACTGAAACACTTTTCTGAAACTACAATTTGAGAGAGGTAAAATGGTGGACCCACATATTTATTCTGTGCTTGCTATAATGTTTAGTGAGTGCTCCTAAGGCTTCCACCTCCCTTACTCACTGCCTCTTGTAGCGTCTGTGACACTTAGAAGTTCTGCACAGCCTCACCATGGACCCTGGCTCTACTTACATCATCCTTCTCCCCTTCTTTCTTTTCTAAGCTGATTCTCAATTGTTGCAGAAAGTGTCAGACAGATAAAGACCCTAGTAAGAGGTCATTAATGGGTCACATATTATAATTTCTGCTTCTGTGACAGACAGGTCTTCCCCTGTAAATGCTGTAATTTTGAATGATGATTTCTCAGAATCTACTGCTCAGATTTAAAACAATTTGGACAGTGGGATCTTGCTGTATCATTTTATAGACCACCCACCCAAACTTTTAGAGGGTTTGAAGTTCCATGAAGCTTCCGGGAACAGCCAGGGTAAGTTTTTTTAAAAGCCGTAATATGTCCGAAATTCGGTTGGGTGTTCTTGTGGTTCGTATTGGGAACTATGAGGCTGCAGGGGGCAGGGTGGTCTGGTTTGTCCCAGGGGGTGTCCCAGCAAGGCACATTTGCCAGGATGTGTGGTAACATGATCTATATGGTCACAAAAATGGTTGAAACAAGTATGTAAAGGTGCGCACCTTTTAGAACACCGGTACTGGCCTGGCATGTAAGTTGAAAACTGTTTACACACACCTTTACTTGAGAATCAGTGGGGGCCCTTAGCCCCTGGTCATGCCCGCCATCGCAGGGGCTGTAGTTATGCCACTGGTCCATTAAACTGACTTCTAATATACCTTATCAGGGAGTAACTACCAGGGGAGCAGGGGGAAGAAACCTCAGGGGGGTCTGGAGCCAAGGGGCTCATTTTCTAATTTTTTTCAGTTTTTCCTATACAGATATAGCCTCCCCAGAAAACACCGTGGATGAAGCACGGATACATTAATATCTGTATGTAGAACTGAACAAATTGCACATCTTGTAACAGATGGTAGATTAGAACCAGACCTTGGCATTACACGGCATCGGTGCAACCAGAGATCCACCACCCATGACCATTTTTTTTGTTCTCCTGCCCCACCACAATGAGAAATTCACAATCTTGATTCTGTGTCTTTTCCAGTAAGCAATTCGTTCATCCAATGACTGCCGCTTTTCTGACAAGGCCAATTCCCCCAGTTAATTTTCCAAAGTCTAATTGCTTCCCCTGTTGAACTGAAGTCTGAGCACATTTATTTCAAGCCCCCTCTATATTAAATTGCTTGTTTCCTTCAAAGCCCTATAGAAATGTACATAAAACTCCCTTCTGACATATTCAGTAATAAGGAACATCCTTACATTCTCCATCTCCACCTTCCAATTCACGGAATATATTCTCTGGCCAAGCTCCTCGTCTATCACCTCTCAATCTGCTGTGCCCTAATTACCGGTAAACTGTTTAGTAATTTATTCCAACTCTAAGACTTTCTATTTAGCAACACATGAGTGATAAGACAAGAACCATAATCTGTAAGGGAATCAGAGTAAACGAGTTCAATGGTTTACAAATTCTTAGGAGTGTGGTGGTTTTGGCCCCAGTGAAGCTTTTCTATCAAATGTGGTCATGAGAAATTGTATTATTCTTCATATGTCGATTTAATGTAGATTTTGTTCTGAAATGCAGATTGAAAGATACTAAATAGAGGGGCACCGCAGATTGAAGATACTAATAGAGGGCCACCGCAGACTGAAGATACTAAATATAGGGGGCACCGCAGATTGAAAGATACTAAATAGAGGGGCACCGCAGATTGAAAGATACTAATAGAGGGGCACCGCAGATTGAAAGATACTAAATAGAGGGGCACCGCAGATTGAAAGATACTAATATAGGGTCACCGCAGTTGAAGATACTAAATAGAGGGCACCGCAGATTGAAAGAATACTAATAGAGGGTCACCGCAGATTGAAGATACTAATAGAGGTGGCACCGCGTTTGAAAGATTAAAAAAAAAACACAAAAAAAAAAAAAAAACAAAAAGCTGCGGCCCCTTCCCGGCAGCCCCTCCTAGCCTCCCGTTCCGAGATTGGCGCGAGCGGGGAATGGGTTGGGAGGGGCTGCTGGGAAGCGGCGGCGGGTGGTCTCCGCCGCCGCCGCGGGGGGTGTGGGCGGGGTGGACGTGTCTCCCGGGACGGGTGCGACCACCCGCCGCGGGTTGCCTGCCCATCCCCGCCGCGGGAGGCTAGTATTGGCTGACTTCGCCACCTTCAAGGTGGCGAAGTAAAACAGCCGATACTAGCCGAGCGAAACCAGTACCGCCGCTTTATAAATAGAAGCGGCGGTAACAGGTAAGTATCGCCGCGAAGGGTTAATGCTTCGT